>CAXKVI010000004.1:50293867-50388885 GCA_964058755.1 Campiglossa producta
CTGACAAGGCAAACGGAAAATATCATTTTCTTATTTAAAGGTTTCCCCACTTTAAAACAACTTAGTTAATTATTATTTGTATATTTGATATTAATAATCTATTTTGGTTTAGATTATTTTATGCGGTTTTATTTTATTTTATAGTGGCCTTTATTTATTTTATCATTGTGGTTTATGTTACGTTGTTTTCCTTTTTGTTAACAAATGTATATAGTTGTAAGACAAAATTTTCCGTTTTTGTTTCTATTTGAATTAATTATTACTATTATTATTATTGTTATTTCCCTAAGTTTCAAACCTTATTTTCCCCTTATGTTTAGTTTGATTTTATAATTAATTCCCTTATGCTTAGTTTGATTACATATTTAATTCCCTTATTTTTACCTCAAATCGACATCTTGCTTTAATTTTATATTTAACCCCCTGTTCCGAGGTTACATTTCCATTTAGTTATAACCCTTTATTTTAAATTTGACATTTTACGCCCTTTTTTGCTATCTTTAATTTACAATTTCATTTTTGTTTTCTAATTTAGGGTTATTTTAATTATAAGTTCCTAACTTATTTAAATATACTTTCTCCTTACTTATCTTCCTATTTAGTCCAAATTTAAATTCAACTTTCTTCAAAATGAGATTCCTTCTTATTATTTACGTTAAGCTTCCTTTTTTCTATATTTCAAACCATTATTTCTTATTATTTACGTTAAGCTTTTTTTTCTATATTTCAAAACATTATTTCTTATTATTTACGTTAAGTTGAATTTACTTTCCCTATTCTATCCTCCCATCTTTTCAATTTAGTTAGACAAGCAAAACTAATTCTAATTTAACGTGCCAATTGGCACGGACTCACCGAGGATGTCGTCGCCGGTTTGTTGTAGTCGTTGTTGTTGCAGCGGCCTATATGAAGCGGCCCGCTGTTGTTCTAGCTGGTGTTGTTGTATTTGTTGGCGCTGGCTGCGCGCTGTTGTTGCTGTTGGCGCTTATATGCGCTTTGTTATTGTTGGCGCTTGCTACGCGCTGTTGTTGTTGTTGCTGTGGGCGCTTATATGCGCTTTGTTATGGTTGGCGCTTGCTACGCGCTGTTGTTGTTGGCGCTTGTTGTTGGAGCTTATTTGCGCGTTGTTAATGTTGTTGCCGATGCAGTGGGACTTTATGAGGCGGCCTCACTGTTGTTAAAGCTGGTTGTAGTTGGCGCTAGCTGTAGCAGCTGCGCGTTGTTGTTTTTGCAGCGCTTGTTGTTGTTAGCGCGTTTGTTGTTGTTGGCGTTAATATGCGCCTTATTGTTGTTGTCCCTTGCTACGCGCTGATGTTGTTGTTAGCGCTTGCCTGCACGCTGTTGTTGTTGCAGTGGGCCTATATTAAGGCGGCCTCACTGTGGTTGCTGCTGCTGGTAATTGTTGTTGTTGGAGCTGACTGCGCGCTGCTGTTGGCGCTTATTGGCGTTTCTAATTGTTGTGGGTGGTAGTTGTGGTTGTTGCGCGTTGCAGTGGGCCTTTGACCAGGCGACCCCACTGGTAAATGTTGTTGTTGTGTTGGCGCTTGCTACGCGCTGTTGTTTATGTTGGCGCTTATATGCCGTTGTTGGCGCTTATATGCGCCTTGTTGTCGTTGTTGGCGCTTATATGCGCCTTGTTGTTGTTGGCGGTGCAGTGGGCCTTTGGCCAGGCGACCCCACTGTTGTTATTGGCTGTTGTGAATGAGTAAAAAAAATGGTGTTAATAAAAATATCAGTGTAAGTGTAGAATCAATCCTGCAATCTTCGAAGATACAGTACGGTCAAACATTCGATTGTGTGAAGAAAAGTTAAAGAAAATTGCATACTTTCGGGAGAGCCGCTTTTTATATTAGGGTATCTTCTCACTAAGCAAGTCAGCGTTGTTATGCGATAATTTCTTTCCTATTAAAAGTTTCTATTTCTGGGTGGAGTTTCCATGTTTATTGGAAAGTAGGGGTTTCACCCGCGAACGCAATTTTAGATAAAGAAAATGGTAGTTATCGGGAAAGGCAATCATACTTCCCCTTGAGGTGTAGGAGCGCACCTTAAGGATTCGAAAATTTGTTACATGCACATTTACTCAATGCAACAGCCTGAAAGCTTTTAGGTACGGGTACACCCAGAGGTACGACCAAATAGTTGCCTATTTGATCAACATTACTTTGTCGCGTCGTGTCGCGTGGTGCTGCTTTTTCTAGGTGTACTTTGTTCCATAAGAACCCATTCAAAGAATATTTCGTCGCGTCGTCTCGCGTCGCTAGGTGAACCCTTAGCTTTTAGCAAGCTTATGTCCAAAAACGGAAAATGCTGCCTTTTTAAGCGTTCAGCAGAACAACTGACAGCGAAGTAGACTACGGGTGTTTGTATGCTTAAAGCGGGAAACATCAGATACGATGTATACGTCAAAATAGAATTTGCTCTAAAATGGGCGTACGTCACGCAACTGACGTATTGGCGGACTGACTCTGTTTCCCGCTTTAGTGTAGCATGAACCTCACATAAAAAAAATGCATCAACTTACCGAATGCGAGGCTTGTCCTCCTAGCTTTCTTCCACCACAACGACGCCTCGCTCCTCTCCTTCTAATTCACGTCGTCGTCTTCGACGTTCTATCCACTAAAACCACCACGTTCAATCCTCGAAATTCACTTCGCCTTTTTTTTATGCTTTCTGCCTTTGCCTTCTTTTCACTTTTCGATTTTTTCCTCGTGCAGATTTTTTTTCACGCTTTTTTTCTTAAACTCATCACTGCACTCGTTTAATTTTCCCACTTTTGTTCATAATAATTGCATTATGGCAAAATGGATCGTCGTCGTTACACCTCGCACTTAATAATTATTTTATAAATTTTTACCTAAGCACCGAATACAGAATTTTATTTTCTTCTATTTTTTTTTTTTTTTTATTAAATTATTTCCTTTCTGGTTTTTTGAAAGGAAATTATACCGCACACGTCCGCACTCATTAGGTAGGTAGGTAGGTTCAAGTGGCTGCCGCAGAGGCACACTTAGGCCAGTTTTGAAGGCCCGTTGTGATACCACCAACACAAGGAAAGTCAGCCCCGGGACCCAGCCATATGGAAAATCCCTGAGTTGTTGGGATTTTCCACATAGCAGAATCCCGGGACTGACACTCCTAAACCGACACCGTTACTCCTCCTCGAACCACTTAGATGACTTTATGAAGCCCATCAAGTCCTTTATGTCCAGTTCCGCGATCTGGCTTAGACTATCTAGGAACGGAACTCCCAAAAAGCGCGTTCTCACGCCGCTTAAAGCCGGACAGTTGCAGATGAGGTGCTCCACCGTTTCCTCCTCCTCATCATCTTTGCAACTCCTGCAGCATCGTCGGTAGGGCACACTTAGCCTTTCTGCATGCCTACCAATGAGGCAGTGACCGGTTAATACCCCTATCAATATGCAGATTTCCCTCCTAGTTAGGGCATAAATGCGTCTAGACCTTTTAAGATCCCATTTTGGCCAGGTTTGTTTCGATATCCGACACCCTGGGGATTGCAGCCATCTTTCGTTGGCTTGACGGAGTGTGTGCTCCTTCAGCATTAGTTTGCATGTGGCAAACGGCATACCTAAGCGCTCTTTATCCCGAAGAACCTGCTTGGTCGTGCCCTGCCTGGCAAGCTCGTCTGCCTTACAGTTTCCCTCAATGTCCCTATGTCCCGGGACCCATATGAGGTTTACGCGGTTCTGTTGGGCCATCTCCTGAAGAGATCGACGACAGCTGAGCGTCAGTTCAGAGTTGAACGTGTATGAGCCAAGGGATTTGATTGCCGCCTGGCTATCGCTGAAAATAGTGATATCTCCTCCGATAACACGTTTGCTTAACCAGGCCGCGGCGTCCCGGATTGCCGAGACTTCCGCCTGGAAGACGCTACAATGATCAGGTAGTCTGAAGGAGAGTTCAAGGTCCAAATCCCTTGAATAAACCCCTCCTCCAACTCTGCCGTCCAACTTCGAGCCGTCGGTGTATATGGAAGTGCCACCATTTGTTTCGGGACACCAATCCGTCCTCTCCCAGTCTTCTCTGCTGGGAATGTTTATTTTGAAGCAGCTATCCCCGACTGTAGTGGTCGCACAACGATCTGTGCTTAAAGGGAGAAAGCTGTAAGATTCCAGAATACTGGAGTGTCCAATAGTACCCGCACCCCAACTGGAGGTTTCTCTTAGGCGCAGAGCTGATGCCGCCGCTGACCGAAACCCTTCCAGATCAAGTGGCAAAATGCCCAGAATGGCCTGGAGGGCTTCGTTGGGCGTTGTCCTTAGCGCACCGCTTATACAGATCATATTGGATCTATGGACTTTCCGCAACAGATTCAGGTATGTTGTCTTGCTCAGTGCCGGCCACCATACGACGACTCCATACAGCATGATTGGGCGAATGATGGCCGTGTAGATCCAACTGCATACTCTAGGGCTGAGCCCCCATTTTTTGCCAATGGCTCTTTTGCATGTGTAAAGAGCGATGCAAGCTTTCTTCTGGCGCTGAAGAACATTCTCCTTCCAATTCAGTTTCCTGTCCAGAACTATGCCTAGAAACTTGGCCTTATCCGACAAGCCCAGGCGCGTGCCATCTAGTTCTGGTAGGCTTAGTGGCGGTATCTTGTACCGGTTGGTGAAGAGGACAAGTTCCACTTTCCCCGGGTTGATACTAAGTCCGCAGCGAGAGGACCACCTCGAAACCTCTCGCAGTGCTACTTGCATCAGGTCACACAGAGTTTGTGGGAACTTGCCTCTGAATGCAATAGCTAAATCGTCTGCGTATGCCACTATCTTCCCGCCCCCCCAGCTTGTGTCACGTAGCAACGAGTTGACTGTGAGGTTCCATAAAAGCGGGGAAAGAACACCACCCTGGGGCGTTCCCCTTGTGACATAGCGTGATAACTCGACCGTACCAAGTGAAGAAGCTATTTTCCTTCCTCTTAGAAGTTGGTCAATTAAACCAGTTAGAGGTCTATCTACGCCCAGATTAGTTAGAGCGGAGTTGATCGCCTCCGGGCTTATATTGTTGAAAGCCCCCTCAATATCTAAGAAGGCCACGAGACAGTAGTCCTTTTCACACAGCGATTTCTCAATGACAGATACTAGGCTGTGCAGAGCAGTTTCTGTTGATTTACTCTTGGTGTATGCATGCTGATAGCTAGAGATAAGGTTGCTATCAATAGTCGTTGAAAGGTAGTCGCTTAGTATCCTCTCAAAGGTTTTGAGTACAAAGGACGAGAGACTGATCGGTCTGTAATCTTTTGGCTCGTAGTGGGATGCCTTCCCAGCCTTAGGGATAAACACTACCGTGGCGCTTCTCCAGGAGCCCGGAATGTGGTTGAGAGCCAGGCAGGCTGTGAAGAGAAATACCAGCCATTTAGCTGATGTCTCCAACGTGTTTATAAGTTGCGCGGGGATAATCCCGTCCGGCCCGGCAGCCTTATACGGTTCAAAGCTCTTAACTGCCCACCTTACTCTTTCCTCAGTGATGGGTATATTTACTGCCAGGTTTGTTGCAGGTGCTAGTGGTGCATCATGCAGATTCCCCGGAAAATGTGTATTCAAGAGCAGCTCAAGGGTTTCCTCTTCCGTGCTGGTCCAGGATCCGTCAGGCTTTCGCAAATAGCTGATGGTTGTTTGACTTTTCGAGAGGACTCGTCTAAGTCTCGCTGTGTCGTCGACCTTTTCGACGCCAGTGCAGAAATTTCTCCACGAGGTTCTCTTCGCCTGTCTCAGAGCTTTTTTGTAGGCCCTTAGTTTAGCTTTATATTCATGCCAATGAGGCTCAGAGCCGAAGCTCTTGGCCTTGTTAAATTGTTTCCGGCATGATATTCGGAGCGAGTCCAAATCGTAGGACCACCAATGTGGCCTGTGTTTACCGCGTGGTTTTGGCACTGGACAAGCCTGTCCTAGAGCATTTGAGAGCGCCGATGTAAATGTAGTAACAAGATCCTCCAGCTCCTCTACTGATGAGGGGGCTTGTGAGGGCAGTACTGGTAGGTCTCTGTCTAATATTTCATTGTGTAACTGCCAATCAGTGTTACGTGGATTGCGCTTCATGATTGGTTGTTCTACAATAAAGTCTAAAACCATTTCTATGTAACGGTGGTCGGAGAAAGAATGTTCTTCCAGAACCCGCCATTTTCTGACCCACTCATAAGCGCCTTCACTACAGATAGTGAGGTCTATGACCTCCCTGCGGGTCTTAGTGATAAAAGTAGGCTCATTACCCACGTTGCAAATCACCAGGTTGGTTGTTAAGAGGTAATCAAACAGAGACTCGCCCCTGGAATTGATGTCGGAGCTCCCCCATTGGACATGGTGAGCATTAGCGTCCGCTCCAATAATAAGATTACCCGTGCAGAAATTTGACACCAGGTCTTTCACCTCCGTTTGTGGTGGGGGTTCTTCGGCGTCGTAGGGCATATAGACCGACGCCACCGTCAGGCGGGTGCTGTCGACCGTTAGACTGATAGCGGTAATATCACCATTGGTGTAGTTAGGTAGGAGAAAGGAGTTCAACTCAGACTTGACCAAAATACACGTTCTGACTTTGCTCTCCTCGCTGGCTCGAATGAGCTTGAAGCCCTTAGTCCCCAATCCGCAGATTCTCGAGCTATTGACCCAGGGTTCTTGGATGAGGACCACATCCACGTCGCCTTTAGAAAGACGACTACTTAAAGCAGCCGAAGCCACTTTAGATTTGTGCAAATTAATCTGAAGCACCACCAACATGAGAGCGCACAGACTTCCCTGCCGTCCCCATATCGTCGAGGTTTGCTCCATCCCGGAGGTTGCCTATCAACGACGAGTTGTTCCGATTAACTGCCCGATGTGGCGTTGCAGGAGTCCTGCTGCCTGTAGCGTTAGATGTTAGTCGCAGAGCGTTGGCTGCTACCACCGTGACGTCGAGGACTTCCTCGTCCTGTAGGCTGTCCTCCATCTCCGAGTTGTTCACAGCACTATCGCCAAGAGACGTGGCGGATAACATGCTTTCCGCATCGGAATCCTCCGCTTCCTCTTCTGGTAATAAGTTTTCCGGTTCCCCCGGAGCAGCCGAGAAGGCAGCGCGCTGAGCATCACCACGATATACGTGGATAACGATCTGGCCTACGCTGTAGTGTACTAGGCCATTGCACCTTTTGAGGGGCTCGATTGACTCTTTATTCATGGTGAACACCACCTGTCTGTCGGGCCCTACCGCATCCCCGACCAGATTGACACTCCAGTCATGCGTTGGGAGGGACGGATTCATTAGCCGTAGCATCCCGAGTATTCTCTCGGGTTCGTCAGGGATGGCCGGAATCCACGCCCTTACCCTTGGACGAGCTGGAATGTCCTTCCAGTCGACGACCTCTATCTTTGCGCCCTGGTAGACTTCACCCAGTTTAGCAGCTGCTGCCTTGTACAGTGCTACGGTTTTTGCATCCTCGCATGCGAGTAATTTAATTTGACCCTGGTGCCAACCCGCATCCGTTACTCGTGCCGAACTACCCGGAAACTCCGGAGCAACGTTGAGAAGAATGTTGCCGAGTTCATTTCGCACGTAACGCCACCGGTCCTTGGGGATGGCCAGACGGTCATTGCCTCGGTCAAGGACGCCTATAAGGATCCTGTCCTTGGTTACCTCAGCAAAGCTTAGTTTGCCCGCTCCAGAGGTATTCTGATGCCGCTTGGGAGGGGGAATAAACTCCAGATCCGATCTCTGGCGCTTGAAAGGGTTAACTTTAACCTCTTTGGCATGTACGAATTTTGGAAATCCGGTATCACAGCTTTCGCTAGCTCTACAGATTTACTGGAATTCGGCGACAGTGATTCCTGCGGTACCCCTTCATACCTCTTCAGGATCTTTGCAGCCAATCTTTTCTCGTGGTATGTGAAGCGGCGGGGAGATGTCTCCCTGGAGTGCGGACCCGTAGTTGCCATCGCGGTCGCTCTCCTTGCCGACATCTCAGTTGCAGCTTCCTTCTCCTTCGAAACTCCGAGGCCAGGTCGTGAGACCGCTGCCACAGACGTAAAGATACTGGTTTTCATATCAGCGGTTGATGGGAGTTTAGCATCCGCCGTTGTCCGCTTAGCTGCGTTGGCAACCGCACTGGTGCTAGCTCCCATCAAGTCAATCTTATTCGATAGAGGGTTGGTTGACCGACTCGTAGTTGCCATCGCTGTCGATCCCCCCCTTGATTGTGGAACGGAGGTTGTCCTCCGGCGTTGTTGTTGCTTCCTCGCCTGCTCCTCCATAGCTCTCCTTTGCTGAGGAGTGAAATTTGGCGTTGTTTGTTTTTTAGATTTTTCGTTTTTATTCAGGTTATTCGAGTTCATCTTGTTCGTACGACCCATCGCCGGACAAGGCCAGCTTAGGGTCAAGGGAAGAGTAGGAGAAAATGTGTCGTCCGCCGCGGCAGAGCCCCGTACCGCGGTAAGGCCATGCTTACTCTCTGAGGCGACCCGGTGTCAGAGAGGCTCCGTTCAAATACAGCCACGATTTGCCTCCCGGCTGCAAACGTCCAATGGGCACGGTTTCGCATAACACCCTGGATTGGGAGGGGGAAGATCTTTGTCGTCGCGCCAGAGAGGCTAGGCTGCTCTCGTGATGAAGTGCCGTACGGAGCTATGATCACAAGGGCAGCGTAGCCCTGTGGCTATCGACTAAAAACTTAAACAACAAAAAAAATCTTTTTGAAATCTTCGAGCACATAAATAGCACTTAATTCCCACATATACATTTTTTCCCTACAGCTACCATTTATTAGGGTGGGTTTTAGCTGGTACCCAAATTTTAAAATTCGAAAAAAAATATTTAAAATGTGAGCAACAAAAAAAAAAAATTGTGCAGAATCCTCGAGCACATAAATAGCACTTAATTCCCACATATAAATTTTTTCCCTACAGCTACCATTTATTAGGGTGGGTTTTAGCTGGTACCCAAATTTTAAAATTCGAAAAAAAATATTTAAAATTGAGCAACAAAAAAAAATTTTGCGGAATCCTCGAGCACATAAATTGCACTTAATTCCCACATTTAAAGTTTTTTCCTAAAGCTACTCCTTCTTAGGGGGGGGGTCTAGCTGGACGTCCAGCTGGACCCCCCCCTTTTGAAGTTTTAAAAAAAGTACTTAAAACTTAAACAACAAAAAAAATCTTTTTGTAATCTTCGAGCACATAAATAGCACTTAATTCCCACATATACATTTTTTCCCTACAGCTACCATTTATTAGGGTGGGTTTTAGCTGGTACCCAAATTTTAAAATTCGAAAAAAAAAATATTTAAAATGTGAGCAACAAAAAAAAATTTTGCGGAATCCTCGAGCACATAAATAGCACTTAATTCCCACATTTAAAGTTTTTTCCTAAAGCTACTCCTTCTTGAAGTTTTAAAAAAAGTTTTAAAAAACTTAAAAACTTAAAACTTAAACAACAAAAAAAATCTTTTTGAAATCTTCGAGCACATAAATAGCACTTAATTCCCACATATACATTTTTTCCCTACAGCTACCATTTATTAGGGTGGGTTTTAGCTGGTACCCAAATTTTAAAATTCGAAAAAAAATATTTAAAATTGAGCAACAAAAAAAAATTTTGCGGAATCCTCGAGCACATAAATAGCACTTAATTCCCACATTTAAAGTTTTTTCCTAAAGCTACTCCTTCTTAGGGGGGGGTCTAGCTGGACGTCCAGCTGGACCCCCCCCTTTTGAAGTTTTAACAAAAGTACTTAAAACTTAAACAACAAAAAAAATCTTTTTGAAATCTTCGAGCACATAAATAGCACTTAATTCCCACATATAAATTTTTTCCCTACAGCTACCATTTATTAGGGTGGGTTTTAGCTGGTACCCAAATTTTAAAATTCGAAAAAAAATATTTAAAATGTGAGCAACAAAAAAAATTTTGCGGAATCCTCGAGCACATAAATAGCACTTAATTCCCACATTTAAAGTTTTTTCCTAAAGCTACTCCTTCTTAGGGGGGGGTCTAGCTGGACGTCCAGCTGGACCCCCCCCTTTTGAAGTTTTAAAAAAAGTACTTAAAACTTAAACAACAAAAAAAATCTTTTTGAAATCTTCGAGCACATAAATAGCACTTAATTCCCACATATACATTTTTTCCCTACAGCTACCATTTATTAGGGTGGGTTTTAGCTGGTACCCAAATTTTAAAATTGGAAAAAAAATATTTAAAATGTGAGCAACAAAAAAAAATTTTGCGGAATCCTCGAGCACATAAATAGCACTTAATTCCCACATTTAAAGTTTTTTCCTAAAGCTACTCCTTCTTAGGGGGGGGGTCTAGCTGGACGTCCAGCTGGACCCCCCCCTTTTGAAGTTTTAAAAAAAGTACTTAAAACTTAAACAACAAAAAAAATCTTTTTGAAATCTTCGAGCACATAAATAGCACTTAATTCCCACATATACATTTTTTCCCTACAGCTACCATTTATTAGGGTGGGTTTTAGCTGGTACCCAAATTTTAAAATTCGAAAAAAAATATTTAAAATGTGAGCAACAAAAAAAAAAAATTGTGCAGAATCCTCGAGCACATAAATAGCACTTAATTCCCACATATAAATTTTTTCCCTACAGCTACCATTTATTAGGGTGGGTTTTAGCTGGTACCCAAATTTTAAAATTCGAAAAAAAATATTTAAAATGTGAGCAACAAAAAAAAATTTTGCGGAATCCTCGAGCACATAAATAGCACTTAATTCCCACATATACATTTTTTCCCTACAGCTACCATTTATTAGGGTGGGTTTTAGCTGGTACCCAAATTTTAAAATTCGAAAAAAAATATTTAAAATGTGAGCAACAAAAAAAAAAAATTGTGCAGAATCCTCGAGCACATAAATAGCACTTAATTCCCACATATAAATTTTTTCTCTACAGCTACCATTTATTAGGGTGGGTTTTAGCTGGTACCCAAATTTTAAAATTCGAAAAAAAATATTTAAAATTGAGCAACAAAAAAAAATTTTGCGGAATCCTCGAGCACATAAATTGCACTTAATTCCCACATTTAAAGTTTTTTCCTAAAGCTACTCCTTCTTAGGGGGGGGGGTCTAGCTGGACGTCCAGCTGGACCCCCCCCTTTTGAAGTTTTAAAAAAAGTACTTAAAACTTAAACAACAAAAAAAATCTTTTTGAAATCTTCGAGCACATAAATAGCACTTAATTCCCACATATACATTTTTTCCCTACAGCTACCATTTATTAGGGTGGGTTTTAGCTGGTACCCAAATTTTAAAATTCGAAAAAAAAAATATTTAAAATGTGAGCAACAAAAAAAAATTTTGCGGAATCCTCGAGCACATAAATAGCACTTAATTCCCACATTTAAAGTTTTTTCCTAAAGCTACTCCTTCTTGAAGTTTTAAAAAAAGTTTTAAAAAACTTAAAAACTTAAAACTTAAACAACAAAAAAAATCTTTTTGAAATCTTCGAGCACATAAATAGCACTTAATTCCCACATATACATTTTTTCCCTACAGCTACCATTTATTAGGGTGGGTTTTAGCTGGTACCCAAATTTTAAAATTCGAAAAAAAATATTTAAAATTGAGCAACAAAAAAAAATTTTGCGGAATCCTCGAGCACATAAATAGCACTTAATTCCCACATTTAAAGTTTTTTCCTAAAGCTACTCCTTCTTAGGGGGGGGTCTAGCTGGACGTCCAGCTGGACCCCCCCTTTTGAAGTTTAAAAAAAAGTACTTAAAACTTAAACAACAAAAAAAATCTTTTTGAAATCTTCGAGCACATAAATAGCACATAATTCCCACATATAAATTTTTTCCCTACAGCTACCATTTATTAGGGTGGGTTTTAGCTGGACATCCAACTGGACACCCCACTTTTGAAGTTTTAAAAAAAGTACTTAAAACTTAAACAACAAAAAAAATCTTTTTGAAATCTTCGAGCACATAAATAGCACATAATTCCTGGCTTAATAAAATTCCAGCCCGTCGACCGGCGATTTAACCCCCCCACCCCCCCTCGCCCCCCTCTGTTTTTTCTTACACATTATTGTTTTTCTTCGAGCACATAAATAGCACTTAATTCCCACATTTAAAGTTTTTTCCTAATGCCACTCCTTCTTAGGGGGGGGGGTCTAGCTGGACGTCCAGCTGGACCCCCCACTTTTGGGGTTTTAAAAAAAGTACTTAAAAATTGAACAACCTAAAAAATCTTTTTGGAATCTTCGAGCACATAAATAGCACATAATTCCTGGCTTAATAAAATTCCAGCCCGTCGACCGGCGATTTAACCCCCCCACCCCCCCTCGCCCCCCCTCTGTTTTTTCTTACACATTATTGTTTTTCTTCGAGCACATAAATAGCACTTAATTCCCACATTTAAAGTTTTTTCCTAATGCCACTCCTTCTTAGGGGGGGGTCTAGCTGGACGTCCAGCTGGACCCCCCACTTTTGGGGTTTTAAAAAAAGTACTTAAAAATTGAGCACAAAATTTTTTTTTTTGGGAACAAATTAGCACATAAATAGCACATAATTCCTGGCTATTCAAATTTAAAATCCGTCGTGGGGGGGGTCCAGCTTGACGCACCTGGATAGAGTGAAGTAATCTTATCGACGAACTCGGTTCTCGGCATTGCAAAGTCAAGATCTAGCGGTTTGTAAATATTGTTGATTTCGCTGACTGCCCTAGTAATGGGCGCAAGATAGTGGTAATTAGATTTTACTGTAATAAGATGGAAAGGGTAGTGGGAACGTAGGATGCGATTTGGGACATTGAAGCAAAGTTGATCGAGCAGATTCACGCAATCAATTAAGCCATTAACAATGTCGAAAATGAACATTATCGAATGGATTGTGCGCCTATATCAACGAAGCACTCAACAAACACAACCTTGCTCACGAAGTATAAAGCGACTTGTGAGGCAAAATGGCCTAGTAGCCCAGCCTCGAAAGTATATTTTACAAATTTATTTGTAAAATATAATTTTAAATAAATAAATAAATAAATTTAGTTCGACTCTAAAATTAAAATCAATTGCGCATTTAATTCCCGTTTAATAACAGTAATTAAGTAGTGCTAATGAAAAAAAATCGATTTTCTTTTCTCAAATGTTAAAATGCCAAGTTAGCACTACCACCCTCGAAAACAATTTAATTCGATTCTAAAATTAAAATCAATTGCGCAGATAATTTCCGTTTAATAACCGTAATTAAGCAGTACTAATGAAAAAACGAAAATTTTTTTTCTCAATTTTTATTAAGAAAAAGATAATAGTAGCATTACCAACACTCGATTAAGGAGAAGGAAGTATCGAAACGAAAATAGAATTCCGCAGTTAAATGCTGCTTTTTAACCGTAAACACACCGAGAAATCCAAAAATTACCGTTTTTGATTTTTTAAAAATAACCCCTAGTAATACTAACTTGAACCTCGAAAACAATTTAATTCGATTCTTAAATTAAAATCAATTGCGCAGATAATTCCCGTTTAATAACCGTAACAAAGTAGTGCTAATGAAAAAAATCAAAAATTGTTTGTCTGAATATTTATTAAGAAAAAGAAAATAGTAGCAATACCAACAGGTCCGTCAAGCTGCTAATTAGTTCCCAAAAAAAAATTTTTGTGCTCAATTTTAAAAATTTTTTTTTTCTCGATTTTTATTAAAAATAACCCCTAGTAATGCTAACTTGACAGTCAAGTTAGCACTACCACCCTCGAACAATTTAGTTCGACTCCAAAATTAAATAAACTAATGCTAATGAAAAAATTAAATTAAGTAATGCTAATGAAAAAATCGAAAATTTTTTCTCAATTTTTATTAAGAAAAAGAAAATAGTAGCATTACCAACACTCGATTAAGAAGAAGGAAGTATCGGAACGAAAAAAGAATTCCGCAGTTAATTGCTGCTTTTTAACCGTAAACACACTGTGAAATTAAAAAACTACCGTTTTTGATTTTTTAAAAATTGGGAAAAAAATTTTTTCGAATTTTTTCGTTAGCACTATTTAATTACGGTTATTAAACCGTAATGTAATGGGCGCAAGATAGTGGTAATTAGATTTTACTGTAATAAGATGGAAAGGGTAGTGGGAACGTAGGATGCGATTTGGGACATTGAAGCAAAGTTGATCGAGCAGATTCACGCAATCAATTAAGCCATTAACAATGTCGAAAATGAACATTATCGAATGGATTGTGCGCCTATATCAACGAAGCACTCAACAAACACAACCTTGCTCACGAAGTATAAAGCGACTTGTGAGGCAAAATGGCCTAGTAGCCCAGCCTCGAAAGTATTTTACAAATTTATTTGGTTGGAGTGTAATGGAGTGTGGTTACTAAGTGACCTTGCTCAATCCCGACTCTTGCGTCCTCGTTCGTGCACTCTGGGCAACGGGAGCTACCTAGGCTCGCGGCAGAAAGAGAGGGAGCCCCGGTGGGGCCACTCTGACATACTTGGTTTAAGGGCTCACCGAGGTTTTTGCGTAGCGTCTGTTCACCATGAGGTGCGGCTGCAAGCGGGCGTCTGTCTTGAAGCAAGCGGCTCGCTATATAAATGTGTAAATATTTTCCAAAACCCCGAAACGGGTTGTGCGCTGGGTTTGGGACCCGCCACGTAAAACCTTAATTCCAATGAAAAAATATACAAAGCCTCGGATGAGAACCCCCTTTAATGTTGACGACCCGGCAAAACGAATAAGGCATAACGATTTGGATATTGGGGCATGTACCGGGAATGTCCGGACCCTTTCAAGGGACGGTACCGCTGCCCGACTGGTTGATGTCCTCGTAGGCGCAAAGGCTGACATCACCGCCCTGCAGGAAATGCGATGGACGGGGCAAGGAAAGACGACCATCGGTCCTTGTGACGTATACTACAGTGGCCAGACACGCGGCAAAGCGCGTGGTGTAGGATTCGTGGTGGGAAAGAGACTTCGCCGCCAAGTATTAGCGTTCACTCCTGTGAACGAGCGTCTCGCTGCGATCCGCATCAAGGCGAGGTTTTTCAACATAACATTTATCTGCGCCTATGCGCCGACTGAGGAGACGGACGACGCAGAGAAGGACTCCTTCTACGATAAACTTGAACAGACTTATGATCGCTGCCCACAGCATGATATCAAAATCGTGCTCGGCGACTTTAATGCCAAGGTGGGCAAGGAAGGAGTCTTTGGTCCCACAGTTGGAAAATTCAGTCTCCACGATATAACATCCCCCAACGGCACTAGGTTGATTGACTTCGCCGCTGCTCGCAATATGGTCATCAGTAGTACCAGGTTCCAGCATAAGCGAATACACCAAGCCACATGGCTGTCCCCTGATCAAAGAACTAGAAACCAGATTGATCATGTCTTGATTGACGGCAGACATAGCTCCACCGTTCTGGACGTGCGTACACTGCGTGGTCCCAATATTGACTCTGACCATTATCTTGTCGCAGCCAAGATACGCACACGCCTCTGTGCAACGAAGAAAGTGCGCACAGTAAAGGAAGGAAAGTTTGACGTCGAGAAGCTGCGCATGACACAGACAGCTGATAATTTCACAACTCGACTCTCACACCTGCTAGCAGAGGGCAATTCTCGACCTAACGATGTAACCGAGCAATGGAAGCATATCTCTCACTCATTGCGTACCGCCGCTGAGGCCACTATAGGGTTCCAGCGAGCCCGCAAGAACAACTGGTACGATGAGGAATGCAAAACTGCCTCGAAAAAAAAGGACGCTGCCTACAAGGAGACGTTGAGAACGGGCGCAACCCGCAGTGTATGGCAACAATATCGTGAGGCAAAGAAGGAAGAGAGACGCCTTTTCAGAAAAAAGAAAAGTGAGGCCGAAAGGCGTGAGTGTGAGGAGCTTGAGATGCTGGCTGGCAGGAGTGATGCCCGAAAATTCTATGAAAAGATCCGGCGGATGACGGAAGGTTTTAAGACCGGGGCAAGCTCCTGTAAGGACAATAATGGCGACCTGGTAACCGACGTACAAAGTGTACTTAAATTATGGAGGGAGCACTTCTCCTCACTGCTAAATTGCGAAGGAGACGTCGAACCCGATACCCCAATCCCTGACGATGGAAAAGTCGTCCCACCACCTGACTATGATGAAGTGAGGATAGCTATATCCCGGCTCAAAAACAACAAAGGGCCTGGAAAAGACGGACTACCCGCCGAGCTGTTCAAACACGGAGGCGAAGAGCTGGTAAAAAGCATGCATCAGCTCTTATGCAGAATATGGTCAGACGAATGCATGCCTCCGGATTGGAATTTAAGTGTGCTTTGCCCAATCCACAAGAAAGGCGATCCCGCTAACCGCACCAACTACCGCGGAATTAGTCTTCTTAATATTGCATATAAGGTTCTTTCTAGCGTGTTGTGTGAAAGGCTGAAGCCCATCGTAGACAAACTGATTGGACCTTATCAGTGTGGCTTTAGACCTGGTAAGTCTACCATCGACCAGGTTTTCACGATACGCCAAATCCTGGAGAAGACCCATGATAAAAGAATCGACACACACCATCTCTTTGTCGATTTCAAAGCCGCTTTTGACAGCGCAAAAAGGAGTTGCCTGTATGCCGCCATGTCTGAATTTGACTTCCCTGCAAAGCTTATACGGCTTTGCCAAATGACGTTGAGCAATACCAACAGCTCCGTCAGAATCGGGAAGGATTCCTCTGAGCCATTTGAAACCAAACGAGGCTTCAGACAGGGCGACTCCCTTTCGTGCGATTTCTTCAATCTGATGCTGGAGAAGATAATTCGAGCAGCAGAGCTAAACCGCAATGGTACAATCTTTTACAAGAGCGTGCAATTGCTGGCGTATGTCGATGATATTGATATCATTGGCCTTAACAACCGCGCCGTAAGCGCTGCCTTCTCTGGACTGGATAAGGAAGCGAAAAAAGTGGGTCTTGCCGTGAACGAGGACAAGACGAAGTATTTGCTGTCATCAAAGAAAGAATCGGCGCACCTGCGCCTTGGCAGCCATGTCACTGTTGATAGTTACAAATTTGAAACTGTGAGGGACTTCGTCTATTTGGGAACCAGTATCAACACCGAAAATAATATCAGTCTAGAAATCCAGCGGAGAATCACTCTTGCCAACAAGTGCTACTTTGGACTGAGTAGGCAATTAAGAAGTAAAGTCCTCTCTCGAAGAACAAAGATCACGCTCTATAAGTCTCTCATCATACCTGTCCTGATGTATGGCTCAGATTCATGGACAATGTCAAGAGAAGATGAGATGGCCCTTGGAGTATTTGAGAGAAAAGTTCTCCGGAAGATTTATGGTCCTTCCCGTGATGCCAACGGCGAGTATCGAAGGAAATTTAACGATGAGCTGTACGAGCTCTACGCAGATCTGACCATAGTCCAGCGAATTAAAGCCCAAAGACTCCGCTGGCTGGGCCATGTTATGCGAATGGACAAAGAAGCTCCAGCACAGAAGGTTTTCCTATCGTCGCCTGAATTCGGCAGCAGAGGAAGGGGGAGGCCTCGACTGAGATGGAAACAACAGGTGGAGGATGACTTGAACTCCCTTGGGGTTTCCAATTGGCGTCAGTTATCGCTAAAAAGGAATGACTGGCGTGCTTTGATATGCAACGGCCAAAATCGCTTAGGCGGTTAAGCGCCAATAAATGATGATGATGATTTGTAAAATATAATTTTAAATAAATAAATAAATAAATTTAGTTCGACTCTAAAATTAAAATCAATTGCGCATTTAATTCCCGTTTAATAACAGTAATTAAGTAGTGCTAATGAAAAAAAATCGATTTTTTTTTCTCAAATGTTAAAATGCCAAGTTAGCACTACCACCCTCGAAAACAATTTAATTCGAATTTTTTTAATTTAAAATTAAAATCAATTGCGCAGATAATTCCCGTTTAATAACCGAAATTAAGTAGTACTAATGAAAAAAACGAAAATTTTTTTTCTCAATTTTTATTAAGAAAAAGAAAATAGTAGCATTACCAACACTCGATTAAGGAGAAGGAAGTATCGAAACGAAAATAGAATTCCGCAGTTAAATGCTGCTTTTTAACCGTAAACACACCGAGAAATCCAAAAATTACCGTTTTTGATTTTTTAAAAATAACCCCTAGTAATGCTAACTTGACAGTCAAGTTAGCACTACCACCCTCGAAAACAATTTAATTCGATTCTTAAATTAAAATCAATTGCGCAGATAATTCCCGTTTAATAACCGTAACAAAGTAGTGCTAATGAAAATGCTACTATTTTTTTTTTCGTAATAAATATGCAGACAAAAAATGTTCGATTTTTTTCATTAGCACTACTTAGTTACGGTTATTAAACGGGAATTATCTGCGCAATTGATTTTAATTTTAGAATCGAATTAAATTGTTTTCGATGGTATTAGTGCTAACTTGACTGTCAAGTTAGCATAACTAGGGGTTATTTTTAAAAAATTAAAAAACGGTAATTTTTTGGATTTCACGGTGTGTTTACGGTTAAAAAGCAGCATTTAACTGCGGAATTCTATATTATAACAAACGTTGTAAAGGAAAAAATTATTGGCTGAACAATTGCATATTGTGGAGGCTGCTACTATAACTATTGAAGGGGTGAAGTTGGTGAAAAGATAAGGGAGAAGTTGAATACCGTTCTGCGAAAAAATACTGGGTTCCAAGATCTTTACGGTAATATCTTGCTAAGGAAATGAACACAAGTAACAGATAGGTAGGTAGGTAGGTTGCGGTGGCTGCTAGTAAACGAAGTAACACACATAGGCCCCGGAGGTCCCGTTGTAATACCACATGGATCTAAAGGTAGAAACAGTCCTCGTTACTGCCAACGCCACACCCCCAACGCCAAACAGCTACCCCAACCAAATCTATGGAAATCAATGTAATCGATAATGCTTGTAATAACATGACGCTTACACGTTTACATCGACCACCATAGGGCCACCAGGAACAGCCGCCCAGCTCCACGGGTTCGGCGAAGCCGTAACGAAGACTGCTTGTACCCTGAAAAAACCCCCTACTCGAACCATTTGTGGATTCCGCGAAACGCAGAATGTCCTTTGGCTTAATTAATGATAATTCGCCGAGATGATATAAAATAGAGTGGAGTGTAATGGAGTGTGGAGCGTCCTCGTTCGTGCACTCTGGGCAACGGGAGCTACCTAGGCTCGCGGCAGAAAGAGAGGGAGCCCCAGTGGGGCCACTCTGACATACTTGGTTTAAGGGCTCACCGAGGTTTTTGCGCAGCGTCTGTTCACCATGAGGTGCGGCTGCAAGCGGGCGTCTGTCTTGAAGCAAGCGGCTCGCTATATAAATGTGTAAATATTTTCCAAAAACCCCGAAACGGGTTGTGCGCTGGGTTTGGGACCCGCCACGTAAAAAATTTAGTCCAATGAAAAATGTATTAAAGCCTCGGATGAGAACCCCCTTTAATGTTGACGACCCGGCAAAACGAATAAGGCATAATGATTTGGATATTAGGGCATGTACCGGGAATGTCCGGACCCTTTCAAGGGACGGTACCGCTGCCCGACTGGTTGATGTCCTCGTTAACGCAAAGGCTGACATCACCGCCCTGCAGGAAATGCGATGGACGGGACAAGGAAAGACGACCATCGGACCTTGTGACGTATACTACAGTGGCCCGACACGCGGCAAAGCGCGTGGTGTAGGATTCGTGGTGGGAAAGAGACTTCGCCGCCAAGTACTAGCGTTCACCCCCGTGGACGAGCGTCTCGCTGCGATCCGCATCAAAGCGAAATTTTTCAACATAACATTTATCTGCGCCTATGCGCCGACTGAGGAGACGGACGACGCAGAGAAGGACTCCTTCTACGATAAACTTGAACAGACTTATGATCGCTGCCCCCAACATGATATCAAAATCGTGCTCGGCGACTTTAATGCGAAGGTGGGCAAGGAAGGAGTCTTTGGTCCAACAGTTGGAAAATTTAGTCTCCATGATATAACATCCCCCAACGGCACTAGGTTGATTGATTTCGCCGCTGCTCGCAATATGGTCATCAGTAGTACCAGGTTCCAGCATAAACGAATACACCAAGCCACATGGCTGTCTCCTGATCAAAGAACAAGAAACCAGATTGATCATGTCATGATCGACGGCAGACATAGCTCCACCGTTCTGGACGTGCGTACCCTTCGTGGTCCCAATATTGACTCGGACCATTATCTTGTTGCAGCCAAGATACGCACACGCCTCTGTGTAGCAAAGAAAGTGCGCACAGTAACGGAAGGAAAGTTTGACGTCGAGAAGCTGCGCACGACACAGACAGCTGACAATTTCTCCACTCGACTCTCACACCTGCTATCGGAGAGCAATCCTCGACCTAACGATGCAACCGAGCAATGGAAGCATATCTCTCACTCATTACGTACCGCCGCTGAGGCCACTATAGGGTTCCAGCGAGCCCGCAAAAACAACTGGTACGATGAGGAATGCAGCACTGCCTCGGACAAAAAGGACGCTGCCTACAGGGAGACGTTGCGAACGGGCGCAACCCGCAGTGTATGGCAACGCTATCGTGAGGCAAAGAAGGAAGAGAGACGCCTTTTCAGAAAAAAGAAACGTGAGGCCGAAAGGCGTGAGTGTGAGGAGCTTGAGATGCTGGCTGACAGGAATGATGCCCGAAAATTCTATGAAAAGATCCGGCGGATGACGGAAGGTTTTAAGACCGGGGCAAGTTCCTGTAAGGACAATAATGGCGACCTGGTAACTGACGTACAGAGTGTACTTAAATTATGGAGGGAGCACTCGAACCCGATACCCCAATCCCTGACGATGGAAAAGTCGTCCCACCACCTGACTATGATGAAGTGAGGATAGCTATATCCCGGCTCAAAAACAACAAAGCGCCTGGAAAAGACGGACTACCCGCCGAGCTGTTCAAACACGGAGGCGAAGAGCTGGTAAAAAGCATGCATCAGCTCTTATGCAGAATATGGTCAGACGAGTGCATGCCTCCAGATTGGAATTTAAGTGTGCTCTGCCCAATCCACAAGAAAGGCGATCCCGCTAACCGCACCAACTACCGCGGTATCAGCCTTCTTAATATCGCATATAAGGTTCTTTCTAGCGTATTGTGTGAAAGACTGAAGCCCATCGTAGACAAGCTGATTGGACCTTATCAGTGTGGCTTTAGACCTGGTAAGTCTACCATCGACCAGATTTTCACGATACGCCAAATCCTGGAGAAGACCCATGATAAAAGAATCGACACACACCATCTCTTTGTCGATTTCAAAGCCGCTTTTGACAGCGCAAAAAGGAGTTGCCTGTATGCCGCCATGTCTGAATTTGACTTCCCTGCAAAGCTTATACGGCTTTGCCAAATGACGTTGAGCAATACTAACAGCTCCGTCAGAGTCGGGAAGGACCTCTCTGAGCCATTTGAAACCAAACGAGGCTTCAGACAGGGCGACTCCCTTTCGTGCGATTTCTTCAACCTGATGCTGGAGAAGATAATTCGAGCAGCAGAGCTAAACCGCAATGGTACAATCTTTTACAAGAGCGTGCAATTGCTGGCGTATGCCGATGATATTGATATCATTGGCCTTAACAACCGCGCCGTAAGCGCTGCCTTCTCTGGACTGGATAAAGAAGCGAAAAAAGTGGGTCTTGCGGTCAACGAGGACAAGACGAAGTATTTGCTGTCATCAAAGAAAGAATCGGCGCACCTGCGCCTTGGCAGCCACGTCACTGTTGATAGTTACAAATTTGAAACTGTGAGGGACTTCGTCTATTTGGGAACCAGCATTAACACCGAAAATAATATCAGTCTAGAAATCCAACGGAGAATCACTCTTGCGAACAAGTGCTACTTTGGACTGAGTAGGCAATTGAGAAGTAAAGTCCTCTCTCGAAGAACAAAGATCGCGCTCTATAAGTCTCTCATCATACCTGTCCTGATGTATGGCTCAGATTCATGGACAATGTCAAGAGAAGATGAGATGGCCCTTGGAGTATTTGAGAGAAAAGTTCTCCGGAAGATTTATGGTCCTTCCCGTGATGCCGACGGCGAGTATCGAAGGAGATTTAACGATGAGCTGTACGAGCTTTACGCAGATCTGACCATAGTCCAGCGAATTAAAGCCCAAAGGCTCCGCTGGCTGGGTCACGTCATGCGAATGGACAAAGAAGCTCCAGCCCAGAAGGTTTTCCAATCGTCACCCGAATTCGGCAGCAGAGGAAGGGGGAGGCCTCGACTGAGATGGAAACAACAGGTGGAGGATGACTTGAACTCCCTTGGGGTTTCCAATTGGCGTCAGTTATCGCTAAAAAGGAATGACTGGCGTGCTTTGATAGGCGACGGCCAAAATCGCTTAGGCGGTTAAGCGCCAATAAATGATGATGATGATATAAAATATCAGACCCCAGATATTTCAACACAGGAGATGCCAACCATTCTGCATGCCTGCCTAGACCTATGTGCCCCGTTATAAGCCCCATAAGTAGCGAGAGTTCCTCCCTTTTAAGTTTGAGTAGGTCCTCCGACCTATTCGCTATGATCTCTGGCCACAACTACTGGAAAAACTACTTTCGAGACCAGCTAGGATAAAAACCTTTGCACGTGATTTTGCCGTAAATTAGCCGTAATTAATCTGTGAAATCAAAAAAATTTGTCGCGGACGAATTTAGGAAAATATTGAGTGGCACGCCAAATTTTTTTAAATTTTGTAAATATGCCACTTGGTTACGGCTAATTTACGGCAAAATCACGTGCAAACATTTTTTCCCAGGTGGCACGCTAACTTCATGTGAAGTTGGCGGTGCACTATAGGGTGGATCGACAAAAAAAGTTTGTCCAGTCCACCCCTAGGATTAAAGATATTTTGAAAACGATCCCAAAAAAAATTTTTTTTTTGCCACGCCCTCCGATGGGCTATTTGTTTTTTTTGACACTACGTCGCCATTTTAAGTCCAATTTTAATGAGCCGTACACCGTTGTTCATGGCTTGGAAACCGCCACAATTCTTACCTTAATAATTTTTTACTCCGAGTTCAAATTCTAGTAGTGACTGTCGGTATCTCGTTTCACATCATACCTAAATTCCAATTTTTTTTAGTCTGTCGAAAAGGCTTTTAAATTCTGTGAAACTTTTTCTTTAACAGTATAGAGGTTTCAAAAATCCAAATATAACCCTGTGTTAAATTTGTCAATTATGCCAAATTTTTTTTTACTAGAATTGGCAACACTGGTTACTATTACTTTTAATTAAATATTTTTTGTTTATGCTTACTGTTATCACATGATATTTGCATGCTTCTATAATGGAAATCTACTTTAGTTGTAATACACTTGTTATATACAAATATTAAGTATGGAATGAATTTATTGTCATAAAAAAATAGATTAAAAGTTCAACTTGAAAATAAATGTAAAATTATGTAAAAATTATAGTTGCGTGCATTTGGATGCATTTTTTAAAGCTTTGATCTGCAATCAATCAATCGGTTTTCAGTGGTCTTTTTTTTTGATTGATCTAGCTCATCATCTTTGCAACTCCTGCAGCATCGTCGGTAGGGAACGCCTAGCCTTGCTGCGTGCCTACCAATAAGGCAGTGCCCGGTTAAAACACCTATTAATATGGAGATTTCCGTCCTTTTTAGGGCGTATATGTGTCTAGATCTTTTAAGATCGCATTTTGGCCAGGTTTGCTTGGATATCCGGCACCCTGGGGCTTGTAGCCATCTTTCGTTGGCTTCGCGGAGTGTATGCTCCTTCAGCATTAGCTTGCACGTGGCAAACGGCATACCTATGCGCTCTTTATCTTGAAGAATCTGCTTGGTCGTGCCCTGCCTGGCAAGTTCGTCTGCCCTACAGTTTCCCTCAATGTCCGTGTGTCCCGGGACCCATGTGAGGTTCACGCGGTTCTGTTGGGCCATCTCTTGAAGAGATCGACGACAGCTGAGCGTCAGTTCAGAGTTGAACGAGTAAGAGCCAAGGGATTTGATGGCCGCTTGGCTGTCGCTGAAAATACAGATATCCTGTCCGATGGTGCGTTCACCTATCCAAGTCACGGCGTCCATGATTGCTGAAACTTCAGCCTGGAAGACGCTGCAGTGATCAGGTAGTCTAAAGGAGAGTTCTAGGTCCAAATCCCTTGAGTAAACCCCTCCTCCGACTCCCCTCCACTCCCACCAAGGCTCTTGAAACCATACTTTTTCTTCTTCCCACTGACCTGTATGGGAAATTTACTGCCAGTTGCAACGCAGCTAGGCTCAACGCACTACAACCCTGGAGGGACTGCAGGTTTGGGCATACCCAAATCCTGAAGCAACTCCCCAACTCTTACTTAAAGCTGGACTACGCAATACCACGGCCTTGCTGGGATAACAAGTTCGAAACGTGGATCCCAGAGAGAAGCGAGTGGAAAAATTGCGTGAAACCGGGAAGTCAAGAAATCTCCGTTTTCACGGACGGCTCTAAACTAGACAACAAAGTCGGCAGTGGAATCTTCTCAAGTAAGCTCGACATTAATATGAGCTTACGCCTTCCAGACCACTGCAGTGTCTTTCAGGCTGAGCTTATAGCTATCTGGGAAGCTGCTCGCTATCTGACTAACCTTCCAGTGACTAACTCTATCTCCATTTTTTCCGACAGCCAAGCTGCCATAAAATCCCTGCAAAGTAGTAAGACGTCGTCACTAGTGGCGATTAAGTGCAGGGAAGCTCTAAATAAGCTATCCGATAAGTGCAGCCTGAGTATAATATGGGTCCCAGGACATAGTTTTGTATCGGGTAACTGCGCTGCCGATGAGCTAGCAAGGAAGGGCACCTGTCTACATACAATCACCTCCGGCAGCTGGGTGAGCCCCCCTCTAAATACATGCAAGCACTGGCTGCGTTCCCGGTTCATAGAACAAGCCGACGCAAGATGGGCCATGGAGCCGACTTGCAGAACGTCCAGGCAAATTTGGCCCAAACTTAACGAAAAAAGGTCTAACTTCGAGCCGTCGGTGTATATAAAAGTGCCGCCATTAGTAGCGGGACACCGATCTATGTTCTCCCAGTCTTCCCTGCTGGGAATGTTTATTCTAAAACAACAATCTCCGACTGTTGTGGTCGCACACCGATCTGTGCTCAGAGGGAGAAAGCTGTAAGATCTTAGAATACAGGAGTGTCCAATAGTGCTTGCGCCCCAGACGGACGTTTCCCTTAGACGCACAGCCGATGCTGCTGCTGCCCGGTACCCTTCCAGATCGAGTGGCAAAAAGCCAAGAATGGCCTGGAGAGCTTCATTGGGCGTTGTTCTTAACGCCCCGCTTATACAGATCATGCTCGATCTGTGGACTTTCCCTAACAGATTTAGGTTTGTTGCCTTTCTTAGCGCAGGCCACCATACCACGACTCCATACAGCATAATTGGCTGGATTATCGCAGTGTAGATCCATCTGCAAATTTTGGGGCTGAGCCCCCATTTTTTGCCAATGGCTCTTTTACACGTGTAAAGTGCAATGCACGCTTTCCTCTGGCGCTGGATGACATTCTCCTTCCAGTTAAGCTTTCTATCTAGAACTGTGCCTAGGAATTTGGCTTTGTCAGCTAAGTTCAGGCGCACGCCATCTAGTTCTGGTAGGTTCAACGGTGGTATCTTGTACCGCCTGGTATAAAGGACAAGCTCCACCTTTCCCGGCTTGATGCTAAGTCCGCAGCGAGAGGACCATGAAGAAACTTCTCGCAGTGCTACTTGCATCAAGTCACACAGGGTTTGTGGGAATTTGCCCCCATATGCAATAGCTAAATCGTCTGCATATGCCACTATCTTCCCGCCCCCCCACCTTGTGTCTCGTAGCAGCGAGTTTACGGTGAGGTTCCATAGGAGCGGGGAGAGAACACCACCCTGAGGCGTTCCTCTTGTGCCATAGCGTGAAAGATCAACTGTTCCCAGTGAAGAAACTATTTTCCTTCCCTTTAGTAGTTGATCAATTAGTCCAATAAGAGACCTATTTATGCCCAGGTTTGTTAAAGCAGTGTTAATAGCTTCCGGCCTTATATTGTTGAAAGCCCCTTCGATGTCCAGAAAGGCCACGAGACAGTACTCCTTTTCATGCAATGATTTTTCAACAATAGAGACTAGGCTGTGTAGCGCAGTTTCCGTTGATTTACCTTTGGTGTATGCATGTTGATAGCTAGAAATAAGGTTGCTATCAATAGTAGAGGAGAGATAATCGCTAATTATCCTCTCGAAGGTTTTAAGTGCAAAAGACGAGAGACTGATCGGTCTGTAGTCTTTAGGCTCATAGTGTGAGGCCTTCCCAGCCTTTGGAATAAAGACTACCGTGGCGCTTCTCCAGGAGCACGGAATGTAATTAAGAGCCAGGCAGGCTGAATAGAGAACTACCAGCCATTTAGCTGATATTTCCAGCGTGTTTATGAGTTGTGCGGGGAAAATCCCGTCTGGCCCAGCTGCCTTGAACGGCTCAAAGCTTTTGATTGCCCACCTTACCCTTTCCTCCGTAATGGGTATGTTTACCGCCAGGTTTGTTGCAGATGCTACAGGTGCATCATACAAGTTCCCCGGAAAGTGTGTGTTCAGGAGCAGCTCCAGAGTTTTCCCTTCCGTGCTGGTCCAAGATCCGGCAGGCTTCCGTAAATAGCTAATGGCTGTTTGAGTTTTTGATAGCACTCGTCTAAGTCTCGCTGTATCATCGATTTTTTCGACCCCGGTGCAGAAATTTCTCCACGAAGTTCTCTTCGCTTGCCTTAGAGCCTTTTTATAGGCCCTCAGTTTAGCTTTATATTCGAGCCATTCAGGCTCCGTACCGCTGCTCTTGGCCTTGTTAAATTGCTTCCTGCATGATATACGGAATGAATCCAGGTCGTAAGACCACAAGTGGGGTCTATGTTTGCCGCGTGGTTTTGGTACTGGACAACCCTGCTCTAGGGCATTTGAGAGCGCCGTTGTAAAGGTCGTTACCAGATCATCCAGTTCTCCCACTGATGTGGAGGTAATACTGGTAGGTCCCTAGCTAATATTTGGTTATGTAGCTGCCAGTTAGTGTTGCGTGGATTTCGTTTCATAACTGGCTGCTCAACAATAAAGTCTAACACAATTTCTATGTACCGATGGTCAGAAAATGAATGCTCATCAAGAACACGCCATTTTCTGACCCACTCATAAGCGCCTTCGCTACAAACAGTGAGGTCTATAACCTCCCTACGAGCTTTAGTTATAAAAGTAGGCTCGTTACCCACGTTACAAACCACCAGGTTAGTTGTTAGTAGGTAGTCAAACAGAGACTCACCCCTAGCGTTAATATCGGAGCTTCCCCACTGGACGTGATGAGCATTAGCGTCAGCTCCAATAATAAGATGGCCCGTACAGAAATTATTCACCAGATCTTTCACCTCCTTTTGTGGAGGAGGTTCTTCGGCGTCATAGGGCATATAGACCGACGCCATCGTTAGGCTGGTGCTGCCGACTGTTAAGCTGGCAGCTGTAACGTCACCATTTGAGTAGTTGGGTAATAGAAAGGTGTTTAGCTCAGACTTTACCAAAATACAGGTTCTGACCTTGCCCTCATCATTGGCTTGGATGAGCTTGTACCCCTTAGTCCCCAATCCACAGATCCTAGAGCTATTGACCCAGGGCTCTTGGATAAGGACCACGTCTACGTCGCCTTTAGAAAGACGACTGCTTAAAACAGCCGAGGCTGCTTTAGATTTGTGCAGATTTATCTGAAGCACCACCAACATGAGAGAGCTCAGACTTCCCTGCCGCCAGCGTGTCGTCGAGGTCTGGCCTGTTCCGGGGGCTGTCTCTCAACGAGGAGTTGTTCAGAGCACCTGCACGATTTGGCGTGGCGGGAACCCTGCTGTCTGAAGCAGCATCAACGTTAGTGTGCTCAGGTTTAGCCACGATCGTGACGTCGAGGCCTTCTTCGTCAAGCAGGCTTTCTTCTATCGCCGAGTTTTTGCAGCACCATCGCAATTTGACGTGGCGGATAACATACTTTCCGCGTCGGACTCCTCTGCTTCCCCTTCCGATGCCTCGATCTCCGAGTCCTCCGGAGCGTCCGGAATAGCAGCGCGCTGTGCATCGCCACGGTATACGTGGATCACGATCTGACCCAAGCCGTAATGCACTCGTCCGTTGCACCGTTTAAGGGGCTCGAGCGCCTCCTTATTCAGAGTGATAACCACCTGTCTATTGGGCCCAACCACATCATCGACCAGATTGACGCCCCAATCCTGCGTCGGGAGAGACGAATTCCAGACCTGCAGCATCTCAAGAATATTCTCGGGTTCTGCAGGGACGGCAGGAATCCATGCCCTTGCCCTTGGCCGAGCAGGAATGTCCTTCCAGTCGACGACATCTAGTCTTGCCCCTGGGTAGACTTCACCCAGTCTTGCAACTGCTGCCTTATACAGTGCGAGAGTTCTTGCATCCTCGCACGCGAATATTTTGATCTGACCTTGGTGCCAGCCCGCGTCAGTACCTCGCGGCGGACTACCCGGAGACTCACGCATTAAGTCGAGGAGGGCCCTGCCCATTTCATTCCGGACATACAGCCACCGGTCTTTGGGGATGGACCAACGGTCGTTACCTCGGTCAATGAAACCTATAAGGATTCTGTCCTTGGTTACTTCAGCAAAGCTGAGTTTTCCCACTACGGGGTTGAACTGATGCCGCTTCGGATGGGGGTCTACCTCTCCGTCCGATCTCTGGCGTTTGAAGGGATTACCGTTCACCCTCTTAGGCACATAGGGCCTCTGGAAATTTGGTATCAATTTCAATTTCAATTTATTTAATAATAATTACTTAGTAACATTAGCGTATTAAGACTAAGTCTATCAGAGCTTTCGCTTCCTCCACCATTTTCCTTTCTTCCGGCGACAGCTTCTCCTGCGATGCTCCCTCATATTTTTTAAGGATCCTTGCGGCCTTTCTTTTATCCCAGTACGCAAAGCGTCGGGGAGATGCCTCTTGGGGGGGATTCAGACTCGTAGTTGCCATCGCGGTCTCTCCCTTTGCGGCGTCGTCCTTCTCTTTCGAAACTCTGAAACCAGTTCGTGAGACCATTGCCCCAGATGTGAAGAGATTGGGTTTCGTACCAGCGCTTGATGGAAGTTTAGCTTCCGCCGTTTTCTGCTTGACTGCGTAGGCAGCCGCACTTCTGCTTGCTCCCATCAAGTCACTCTTACTTGATAGCAGTTTGGGGGATGACTGACCCGTAGTTTCCATCGCTGTCGGCCTCCCAGTTAACTTTGCGGCGGAGTTTGTCCTCCGGCGTTGTGTTTTCGCTTGCTCCAGCATAGTTCTTCTCTGCTGCGGAGTAAACGAAGTCGTTAATTGCTTTGTATTTTGTGTGTTCTTCATCTTGTTCGTACGACCCCTCGCCGGACAAGGCCAGCTTAGGGTCAAGGGTAGTGTAAGGGGAAGTGTGTCGTCCGCCGCGGCAGAGCCCCATACCGCGGTAAGACCATAGTTACTCCCTGAGGCGGCCCGGTATCAGTGAGGCTCCGTTCGACTACAGCCACGATTTGCCTCCCGGCTGCAAACGTCCAATGGGCACGGTATCGCATAACACCCTGGATTGGGAGGGAAAAGTTTTGCACATTTATATAGCGAGCCGCTTGCTTCAAGACAGACGCTCGCTTACAGCCGCACCTCATGGTGTACAGACGCTGCGAAAAAGACCCTGGTGAGCCCTTAAACCAAGTATGTCAGAGTGGCCCCACCGGGGCTCCCTCTCTTTCTGCCGCGAGCCTAGGTAGCTCAACGTTGCCCAGAGTGCACGAACGAGGACGCAAGAGTCGGGATTGAGCGCGGTCACTCAGCAACCACACCCCATTACACTCCAATATGCCATTTAACTACGGCTAATTTACGGCAAAATCTCGTGCAAACATTTTTTGCCTAGCTGGTCCCTAAGGTAATTTTTCACGTCCCTTATTTTAGCGGCGATAGGTTGGCGAAATCAGTTGAAATTTTGCTTGAATTAGTAGCTAATTTATTGCTAATTAATTGCCAAAAGAAAAAATTTATAGCTCTTCAATTTTTTTTTATGACATTTTTCGCCAAAATAAGACTGAAGTTAGCGAAACCATCAGCGAAAAATTGTCGGATCAAGTTGAAAATTTGCCACAATTAGTAGCTAATTTATTGCTAATTAATTGCCAAAAGAAAAAATTTATAGCTCTTCAAATTTTTTTTAATGACATTTTTCGCCAAAATAAGACTGAAGTTAGCGAAACCAATAGTCGAAAAATTGTCGGATCAAGTTGAAAATTTGCCAGAATTAGTAGCTAATTTATTGCTAATTAATTGCCAAAAGAAAAAATTTATAGCTCTTAAAATTTTTTTAATGACATTTTTCGCCAAAATAAGACTGAAGTTAACGAAACCATCAGCGAAAAATTGTCGGATCAAGTTGAAAATTTGCCAGAATTAGTAGCTAATTAATTGCCAAAAGAGAAAATTTATAGCTCTTCAATTTTTTTTTTATCACATTTTTCGCCAAAATAAGACTGAAGTTAGCGAAACCATCAGCGAAAAATTGTCGGATCAAGTTGAAAATTTGCCAGAATTAGTAGCTAATTTATTGCTAATTAATTGCCAAAAGAAAAAATTTATAGCTCTTCAAATTTTTTTATGACATTTTTCGCCAAAATAAGACTGAAGTTAGCGAAACCAATAGTCGAAAAATTGTCGGATCAAGTTGAAAATTTGCCAGAATTAGTAGCTAATTTATTGCTAATTCTGGCAAATTTTGGCGGCCGCCGTGGTGTAGCGGTTAAGTGTTCGGCCTTCTACACCAAGTCGTGGCGGTTCGATGCATCAAAAATTATTTAGAAAAACGATTTTTCTAAACGGGGTCGCCCCTCGGCAGTAGTTTGGCAAACTCTCCGGGTGTATATCTGCCATGAGAAGCTTCTCAGCAAAAAATTAATTTGCTTTGCAAGTGCCGTTCGGAGTCGGCAAAAAACTGTAGGTCCCGCCAACTTGTAGGAAAAACTCAAAAGCAACACACCACAAGTTGGAAAGAGAAGCTCGGCTAAAAATCTCGTTAGAGGTTATGATAACCTGTTGGTATATCGCCGCCATTAGGTTTTTTTTATTTAATTAATTAGCAATAAATTAGCTACTAATTCTGGCAAATTTTCAACTTGATCCGACAATTTTTCGCTGATGGTTTCGCTAACTTCAGTCTTATTTTGGCGAAAAATGTCATAAAAAAAATTGAAGAGCTATAAATTTTCTCTTTTGGCAATTAAGGTGAGAATTGTTCTCCAAACGTCTTTCTAGTGCCACAAAACGATTAAATGCGATTGACCTTGAACTTCCGAGGACTGATGGATTCTCGGAGAACGGTAACCGAACGATGAATCGCCCTTCCTTATTCCTTTTTACGTTATGGGTAAAGTGGCTTTGACATCGTTTATCAGCCAGGGACATAGATCGAGTTGATGTATCGTTTGTATCGTCAAGCTTCCAAAATTTGTCAATTAATTCATTGGTGGTTTGATCTTCAGGGCTTAGGACTGCGCAAGTAGCACTGTTGCTATTGTGTTCCTGAAGTCTTCCTGTAACGATCCATCCGAGTTTCGTTTGTTGTAGTGTTGGAAGTTCATTGCTGAGTTTGATTTGCTGCGGGAACATGAGTTGATGATAAAACTCTGCTCCAATTAGTAGATCAATTTTGGCTGTTGCGTTGAAATATGGATCAGCCAGTTGAATTCCGTCTGGAATGTCCCATCCTGATGTCTCGAATGACGTTGTAGGTTGTGGGGATACAATATTTGGAAGTGCAAAGGCTTCAATCCTTGTAAAATAGCTGCCTGTCATTGAGGTGAGTTCGAGGTTTACACGTCTTGATACATTTCGAATTTTGCGCCCTATACCTTCAATGCAAAGTGATGATGGGGATGCATTCAATGAAAGCACTCTTTCTGTTAATAAATTTACTTGCGACCCAGAATCCAGTAAGGCTCGGAAAACCCCCTCGCGTCCATTGCTTCCAGTTAATTTTACTCTTGCTGTTGCTAGTAGTATATAAGGATTGTTGGACATCTGCTGGTTTGCTGATGCTACGATTGGACTGTTTGAGGTTTTATTAATCTTCATTTGAGAGAGATCATGTTTTTGTATCTTCTGATTTTGGGCTGAGTCGAAGTCGTTAGCGGCTTGTCTCGTGCTAGTTCCAAATGTAGCAATGTGTTGTGTTTCTTCAAGCACTTTGAGCAGGAACGTGATGTACATTCCCTGCTCCGATGGTCTGGTTTGAAGCAGTTGACACACAACCACTTCTTCTGCGTCCATTGTAGCTTTTCAGCCGGTTCCATTTTGAGGAACTTCCCACAGTAATACATGGGATGCTCTGCTGATCCGCACACCTTACAGCCTGCAGTTGAAGCGATTGTTGATATTTTGGCCCTGTCCCTTCCTGATACAGTTTCTATGGCCTTTCCACGAGTTTCCAATGCTTGAAAACGGTGTTCTATGAATGTAAGCAGCTCGGCAACATTTATCAGCCTCCTGTTATCGTTGAGGGATTGTTCAAACAAGGTTTCAGTGGAAGGGTCCAATATCATTAATAGTATATGCACTATTATAGGATCCCATTGTTCTACTGGAAGTCCCTGTGCCTTTAACCCATGGATGCATTCCTTAGCGAGGTCGTGTAGAGATTTAAGGGCTTGCGCTGTTTCATTCTTTATTTTTGGGTGAGCTAGTAGATTGTTCAGCAATGAGGTCACAATGAGCCTTTTGTTGTCGTATCTATTTGTCAATAGGCTCCATGCGGTTTCATAGTTTGCCGTTGAAATAGGCAAGTGTTTAATAAGATTCTTTGGTTCATCTGAGTGAGTGATCAGATAGAACATTTTTTGGACCTCGCTCATTGGTGCATTGTGTATTAGTTGCACATAGAGGCCCTTGAAGGCTACCCATTGGAGATAGTTGCCGTTGAACTTTGGAATCTGAATTTTAGGCAGACGTGCTAGATGTGGTTCATTTGCGTTGTTAGCTGTTGGCATATTTGTGATGCTCGTTCCAAGGTGTTCCTGTAATTCACCGAGGATGTTGTGTGCTCTGGCTTCTAATTTGTAGTAGTCATCTTGTGTATATCCTTCGATGTCTTCACTAGTCGTCGAATGCCACAGTACCTCGTTGTTGGCAGAAAAATCACTCATATACTTCGTTATGAGTGCAGATTTGGCCTTGTAGTATGCCTCAGGATGATCTTCTCTGGCTTCATCCTTTATCTCGTCAATATTGCGGCTTAATGCCCGCATTAAGGCCTTCTGATTTCGAAGAACCTTGTTTATCAACTCGGGAATGGATTCCTCTTTGCTTTCCGTTGCGCCACTACCATCGTGATGCTCAATCCGAGGGATCTCAGTAGCTCGCAAGATTTTAAGTATTTCGGACTCAAAATATTCTCTGTACTTCAACGTCGTATTCGAAATGCGCAAATACTGATCCGTGAAGTATTGATGTTGCATTGGTAAGTCAGGGAGACACCTGATTTGCTTGTCAGTACTCTTGAACTTCGACCACGCAGTTTCGAGGCGTGAAGACGCTCTTCATAATAACCATGAGTTTTTCTTGAAACGGAGTCCTTTTTAAAGTTCCAGACAAGGGCCTCGATCTCGTCTGCTGTACTCTGCTGGTCAGCGACAAGCCTTTCGAAAGTGCTCATGACGAAATGACAAGAATTACGAAATTCGTGTTCAAGTAACCACTATGAGGTGGTTGATGACAATTGTTTATTTAGTGGAACCCTTGATGCAGGGCCACAATTTTTGCCACTTTGAGGTGGTTGGTTGAATTGACGACAATGGTTCGTCTAGTTTGATCCTTGATGCAGGGCCACAAAATTACCACTATGAGGTGTTTGATTGAATTGACGACAAGGGCCGTCTAGTGTGATCCTTGATGCAGGGCCACAAAATTACCACTATGAGGTATGGACAACAAGGGTGGTTTGCTGATGTGATCCTGTGCCTTGTTACAGGATCAATGTGTTTTATAGCTTCACGACAATGTACTGTTGCCGACAATTGTACTGTGATCCTGTGCCTTGTTACAGGATCAAAATATACCAGTATGTGGTCGTTGATGGATTGGACAATTGACTCGTCCTATAATGTTATCCTGTGTCTTATCACAGGACCCAATTACCAATATAATGTGGTTTGATTGCTTGACGTTCCTTGTTGAGGATACTGCGTCTTCAAGTGTGATCCTGTTTCTTGTTTCAAGATCACGTCCGCCGGCGTCACCGGAATGGTAGAACACCTATCGAACGCTTTGGGGTTTTATGGTTTTACTCAGGCAGAATTGCCTTGAGTGTATTATGTAAAAAAAAGTATCTTAGGTAGAAGCACCTTAAGATCATATTCATTCAAAAGAAGTTAATTCGTTTCTGCATGTTCTTTATTTCGCACTACCAAAAAAATTTAATTTTTTTTTAATTTTCCAAATATGCCACTTAGTTACCGCTAATTTACGGCAAAATAACGTGCAAACATTTTTTCCCTAGCTGGGCCCTAAGGTAGTTTTTCAAGGGTAGCACGCTCACTTCACATATTCAATATTTTCCAAAATACGGCCGTGGCAAATTTTTTGTTTTCACGGATAATTTACGGCAAATTATCCACTACTTTTTTGCCACGTAAAAGTTGTCTTGCCAAGTTCAGAGAGGTGATTTTAGGGGTCATACCCCATTTTTGCCCTATGGCACCCTTGCAAGAGTAAAGGGCCACTAGTGCCTTTTTATCGCGCTCCTGGATATTTTCTTTTCATGTGAGCTTTTTGTCGATGATAACTCCCAGGTATTTAGCGGAGTCACCAAGTTTAAGTGTGGTATTACCTATTGCAGGTAGCTTTAACACCGGGAGTTTGTATTTCCTAGTGAACATAACCAACTCTGTTACGTGGTTCCCTTATGTACAGTTACTTCTCAGAGCAGAAAACCCAGGATATCGCCATGGATCTCTGCGCAGTCGAACAACCCGGGGTTTTACCTCGGCCAAGGACTATCACTTTCAAAGTAACCATGTTTAGTCTGTTTTGTCCCATTCCGAAACTATCATCATCCCCCCTTGCAGCAGGGCTGCAAGATATTCTATTGTTACAGGCGGGCGTTCAGCCGCACCCCGAGTTACATACATAGTAATTATCCATGGCCCTTAAAGGGTTAATTGAAACTGAACTCGAGAGAGAATATAAAATCTCTTGAAATAAGAAACTAGATACATAAGCAATAAGTAAAATTTAGAAATATGTAAGCTGGGAATAGTTTTTCTGTTACTTGTTCTCAATTGAGGCACGCATTAATATATTCTTGACGTTGAGTTGTAAACACGGACGTTAATGAGGTTCGTTTTGATTAAAGATTTTTAAAGCATAAAAATAAAGCTTTGTGTATTTAATTAATTCTAAAGTTAAATATATGAGGTTTTTCTGATTGGCGCAGTCGGTGAAATCGCTTAAAAGTCGCGAACATTGCAAACTATGTAAATCAAAAAAAAAACTTGTACTATAAAAAGTAAAGAAAATTAATACTAAATTATAGTGAACAATAAATCTGCTCGTGATCAATAGATTCTTAAGCATTATTTGTAAAGCGAAAAACAATTTGTTTCGTATATTGTAAAATGCATAAAATTTAAGAACAAAAAACAAATAGGTACAGTTGCTAAAAAATATTGAAAGTTGAAAATTAATAACGCCACTATAAAGTGAGAAAAGAAAAACAGCTAAGTCGCAAGAAAAAAATTTTTGACTGTAAATAAAAAAAAAAAATAATAATAAAAAAAACGGTCTCCAAACACACAAGAAACTCATGATATAAATACAAGCAATAAAGTACAGCAGTCACATACTAAAATCAATTGTTTTGCAAACAAACAAAACAAAAATTAAAAACAAAAATAAAAAAGAAACAAGTAGTAAATAAAGAAACATTTGCGAAAACAAAAGTTAAAACTACGCAGGTAACGCTATATGTCAATGAATGTGTTATTGAGGCGAAATTTGAAAACTCCAGCTACGGGCGCAAAATAATTAAAAAAAAAAAAAACAAAGAACAAAACAAATATAAATATCTAAAAGAAAAAAGAAAAAATATCACACCTAATTCTCGGGAAGCACAGAAATCAGCATTTCATCCTCAATTTTCGATATAATAAAGGAGATTCCACCTTTTTCCGGACAGCCAGAAACGTTGGACTTATTTATTAAGGATGTCGATTGTTTACTTAACTATACTCTTGAGGAGACTACAGATGTCAACAAAAGAAACTTAGTTTTCCTACAAGTAAGATCTAAAATTACACTATCCGACAAATTTTCAAAAATTTACAACTCCACGACATTTGATACATGATTCCTATGTAAAATTTCCTGCTGATTCCAAATATTTAAACATTTGATTTACAAGTAGAACAGTTTTTGAGATATTTTGAAATTAAATTTTTTGAGATAAAAAAAGTAGGACTACTAATTCGTCAATATCTCCGCTAATACTGCTTCAATTTTTATGCTGTTTCACTTTATCAGGAGAGGATAAAATACTGTTTTTACCTTGTAAAATTTATTTTAATCGGTTTTGAAGTGACGAAGTTATAGCGAATACAAAAAAAAAATTGTGCAAATTTTTTTTCTATATTCATCATTTTGTATGTAATTTTTCTAAGTGAAATATTCCATTAATTCCTGTTTTTACACCGTGGGTCAATAGCCTGTTCATTACGGAACATTTTGACACTTACCAGATTATAATCAGTAGAAAAATGATAATGTTATAAGAGATTTAGTGAAAAAACGCATATATGATTTTTCATTGAACCTCTAATGGCGATATGTTGCTTAATTACACTATTCGACAAATTTTCAAAAATTTACATTTCCACGACATTTGATACGTGATTCCTATGTAAAATTTCCTGCTGATTCCAAATATGTAAACATTTGATTTAAAAGTGGAACAGTTTTCGAGATATTTTGAAATTTCAGTTTTTGAGATTAAAAAAAGTAGGACTACTAATTCGTCAATATCTCCGCTAATACTGCTTCGATTTTTATGCTGTTTCATAATGTTATATAATGTTTTTACCTTGTAAAATTTATCTTAATAGGTTTTGAAGTGACAAAGTTATAGAGAAAAAAAAAAAAATTTTTTCACTTTTTTTTATTCGGGAAGAAAAAAATATGCCGAAACGGCGAAAATTAGCAACTACTAATCACTTTTGATACACATAGATTAAAAAAAATAAAGTTAAATATAAGATTGTGGTGAAAAATAAACATGCATTTTTTCACTAAATCTCTTATAACATTATCATTTTTCTACTGATTATAATCTGGTAAGTGTCAAAATGTTCCGTAATAAACATGCTATTGACTCACGGTGTAAAAACAGGAAATAATGGAATATTTCACTTAGAAAAATGACATACAAAATGATGAATATAGAAAAAAAAGTGAAAATTTGCACAAAATTAATTAAATTACGATTAATTTTACAAGGTAAAAACAGTATTTTATCCTCTCCTGATAAAGTGAAACAGCATAAAAATCGAAGCAGTATTAGCGGAGATATTGACGAATTAATTTTTTAATTTTAAATTTTTTTTGTTTTCGCTATAACTTCGTCACTTCAAAACCGATTAAAATAAATTTTACAAGGTAAAAACAGTATTTTATCCTCTCCTGATAAAGTGAAACAGCATAAAAATCGAAGCAGTATTAGCGGAGATATTGACGAATTAGTAGTCCTACTTTTTTTTTATCTCAAAAACTGAAATTTCAAAATAACTCAATAACTGTTCTACTTTTGAACATTCTGATTACATATTTGGAATCAGCAAACAATTCTACATAAGATTCATGTATCAAATGTCGGAGTTTTTTTTTGTCGGATAGTGTTATTGGTAAAGCAAATAAAGTACTTATAAATCACAACAATCCACAATCTTGGGAAGAAATTAAAAACGTCTTGAAAACCAATTGTAACATAGCTGACTCTATTGAAACTATTATAAATAAAATAAAACTGTTAGAGTTTAGAACTTCTGTTGAAGATTTATTTGAAGAAGTCATTACTAAAATGACTGAACTAAACATAAAATCAAATTTGTCCACAGATATACCCGAATGGTATAACAGCAGCCAAAATGAAGCCATGATTTTGAGATTATTTATTAATAAATTGCCAAATGGTCCTAAACTAATATTAAACGCTAGAAATCCGAGAACACTTTCGAAAGCTAAAGAAATTTTGATTGAGACTGATAACTTTTACCAAAATAATAGTAAAAACTCTAGAGCAAAATCATTTATTCCCAAACAGACCGATACAAATACTTCTAACCATGCTAGTACAAATAACGTATCTAATGTTGGATTGCAAAATAACGATAGCTTGCAACAAAATGCTAGTTACTCAGGTAGTTTTAGAAGACACTATGACAATCAGAGGTATAATAATGAAACCAGGACTGGCGATACCCGCCGTAATACTAATTTCCACCCAACTAATTTTCCACAAAACTGTTCCGTTAATTTAAGACCTAACAACAGATTCCAAGCCGGATTGTGTAATCGAGGCGATTCATCGCAGTTCGAAAGCTTACGAGGAAATGCTGTAAATAGTTCCGGAACCGTTAGACAAAATATCGTAAGAAATCAAGGTGATGTATTAGAAAGTATGGATATTTCAAATGTAGATCCGGATTTTCAATCGGAAGCCTCCGTACTCTTCCCTGCATAGTGGTTAAAACAAAATCTTTCTTTTTAAAGCTGTTAATAGATTCAGGGGCAGGCACATCTATCATTCAAAAGGGTTTACTCCATCACTCATTCCAAACTAAGCTTATTAAGCCCTTGCAATTAAACACGATCAATTCAAAAGCGGTTTACCATTCCTTTATTTAAAGAGTTTAATTTACCAAATACCCATATTGAAATGCTTGAAACAGAATTAAATTGGGATTTCGATGGAATTATCGGCTGTAACCTATTTAAACCTTTGCGTAGCAGAATAGATTTCGGTAAATCTCAATTGATTTCAGAAAAAAGTACCTTACCCTTAATATTCGACAGGTCGCAAGTAAAGCTATCTGATGAAGAAATCAAAAGCCTTACAGATAATATTTTTGATATTAATTTCAAAAGCATTGAAATTGATGAAATTGCAAATAAATTCAAGAACGGCCATCTTAATTCAGAAGAAACAAGGTGCATAACTGAAATTATAAAAAAGTTCAAAAATGTATTTTATTTCGAAGGAGATAACGTCTGCAGCAAAGTATAAACATAAAATTTTGACAAAACACGACATTCCCGTGTACTCAAAAACGTACCGATATCCTCAAATACATCAACAAGAAGTTGAAAAACAGATATATGAAATGCTCAACTCCGGTATTATTAAGAAGTCAACCAGTCCCTATAACGCTCCCATATGGATCGTGGAATAGAAAATTGATAATTCAGGCTTGCAGAAGTGGCGACTAGTTGTGGACTACCGCAAATTAAACCAGGTAACTATAGAAGACAAGTTCCCCATTCCAAATCTGGAGGATATCTTCTCTAAGCTGGGAAATGCGCATTACTTTACCACTATAGATCTGGCTAAAGGTTTCCACCAAATTCTTGTTGACGAGGCAGACCAACATAAAACAGCGTTCTCGACATCAAACGGCCATTACGAATTCACTCGTATGCCGTTTGGCTTAAAAAACGCGCCAGCGTCATTCCAAAGAATGATGAATGAGGTTTTGCACGACTACATCAACAACATTTGCGTCGTATATTTGGGCGACATATTGGTGTTCTCTACTTCACTCCAAGAGCATAGAGAGTCCCTTAATAAAATATTTACGAGATTAGTGGAGTATAATTTAAAAGTCCAAATCGATAAATGCAGTTTCTTTCAGCATGAAACAGAGTATTTAGGGCATATCATAACTGAACGTGGAATACTGCCAAATCCAAATAAAATTTCAGTTATTGAAAGCATTCAACTGCCACGTACAACCAAACAAATTAAATCTTTTCTAGGTATTACAGGCTTTTACCGCAAGTTCATTAGGGACTATTCGAAAGTAGCCCTTCCAATGACCAGGTTTCTAAAGCATGACACAAAAATCGATGTTTTTGATCAGGAGTACATTGAATCATTTAACAATGTGTAATGGAGTGTGGTTGCTGAGTGACCTTGCTCAATCCCGACTCTTGCGTCCTCGTTCGTGCACTCTGGGCAACGTGAGCTACCTAGGCTCGCGGCAGAAAGAGAGGGAGCCCCGGTGGGGCCACTCTGACATACTTGGTTTAAGGGCTCACCGAGGTCTTTTTCGCAGCGTCTGTTCACCACATGGTGCGGCTGCAAGCGGGTGTCTGTCTTGTAGCAAGCGGCTCGCTATATAAATGTGTGAATATTTTTATCAAAATCCCGGAGACGGGTTGTGCGCTGGGTTTGGGACCCGCCACGGAAAAACTTTATTCCAATGAAAAGCAAAGAAAAGCCTCGGATGAGAACCCCCTTTAATGTTGACGACCCGGCAAAACGAAATAAGGACTACGAGAAGGATATTAGGGCATGTACCTGGAATGTCCGGACCCTTTCAAGGGATGGTACCGCTGCCCGACTGGTTGATGTCCTCGTTAACGCAAAGGCTGACATCACCGCCCTGCAGGAAATGCGATGGACGGGACAAGGAAAGACGACCATCGGACCTTGTGACGTATACTACAGTGGCCAGACACGCGGCAAAGCGCGTGGTGTAGGATTCGTGGTGGGAAAGAGACTTCGCCGCCAAGTACTAGCGTTCACCCCCGTGGACGAGCGTCTCGCTGCGATCCGCATCAAAGCGAAATTTTTCAACATAACATTTATCTGCGCCTATGCGCCGACTGAGGACACGGACGACGCAGAGAAGGACTCCTTCTACGATAAACTTGAACAGACTTATGATCGCTGCCCCCAACATGATATCAAAATCGTGCTCGGCGACTTTAATGCGAAGGTGGAGTCTTTGGAAGGAAGGAGTCTTTGGTCCAACAGTTGGAAAATTTAGTCTCCATGATATAACATCCCCCAACGGCACTAGGTTGATTGATTTCGCCGCTGCTCGCAATATGGTCATCAGTAGTACCAGGTTCCAGCATAAACGAATACACCAAGCCACATGGCTGTCTCCTGATCAAAGAACAAGAAACCAGATTGATCATGTCATGATCGACGGCAGACATAGCTCCACCGTTCTGGACGTGCGTACCCTTCGTGGTCCCAATATCGACTCGGATCATTATCTTGTTGCAGCCAAGATACGCACACGCCTCTGTGTAGCAAAGAAAGTGCGCACAGTAACGGAAGGAAAGTTTGACGTCGAGAAGCTGCGCACGACACAGACAGCTGACAATTTCTCCACTCGACTCTCACACCTGCTATCGGAGAGCAATCCTCGACCTAACGATGCAACCGAGCAATGGAAGCATATCTCTCACTCATTACGTACTGCCGCTGAGGCCACTATAGGGTTCCAGCGAGCCCGCAAAAACAACTGGTACGATGAGGAATGCAGCACTGCCTCGGACAAAAAGGACGCTGCCTACAGGGAGACGTTGCGAACGGGCGCAACCCGCAGTGTATGGCAACGCTATCGTGAGGCAAAGAAGGAAGAGAGACGCCTTTTCAGAAAAAAGAAACGTGAGGCCGAAAGGCGTGAGTGTGAGGAGCTTGAGATGCTGGCTGACAGGAATGATGCCCGAAAATTCTATGAAAAGATCCGGCGGATGACGGAAGGTTTTAAGACCGGGGCAAGCTCCTGTAAGGACAATAATGGCGACCTGGTAACCGACGTACAAAGTGTACTTAAATTATGGAGGGAGCACTTCTCCTCACTGCTAAATTGCGAGGGAGACGTCGAACCCGATACCCCAATCCCTGACGATGGAAAAGTCGTCCCACCACCTGACTATGATGAAGTGAGGATAGCTATATCCCGGCTCAAAAACAACAAAGCGCCTGGAAAAGACGGACTACCCGCCGAGCTGTTCAAACACGGAGGCGAAGAGCTGGTAAAAAGCATGCATCAGCTCTTATGCAGAATATGGTCAGACGAGTGCATGCCTCCAGATTGGAATTTAAGTGTGCTCTGCCCAATCCACAAGAAAGGCGATCCCGCTAGCCGCACCAACTACCGCGGAATCAGCCTTCTTAATATCGCATATAAGGTTCTTTCTAGCGTATTGTGTGAAAGACTGAAGCCCATCGTAGACAAGCTGATTGGACCTTATCAGTGTGGCTTTAGACCTGGTAAGTCTACCATCGACCAGATTTTCACGATATGCCAAATCCTGGAGAAGACCCATGATAAAAGAATCGACACACACCATCTCTTTGTCGATTTCAAAGCCGCTTTTGACAGCGCAAAAAGGAGTTGCCTGTATGCCGCCATGTCTGAATTTGACTTCCCTGCAAAGCTTATACGGCTTTGCCAAATGACGTTGAGCAATACTAACAGCTCCGTCAGAGTCGGGAAGGACCTCTCTGAGCCATTTGAAACCAAACGAGGCTTCAGACAGGGCGACTCCCTTTCGTGCGATTTCTTCAACCTGATGCTGGAGAAGATAATTCGAGCAGCAGAGCTAAACCGCAATGGTACAATCTATTACAAGAGCGTGCAATTGCTGGCGTATGCCGATGATATTGATATCATTGGCCTTAACAACCGCGCCGTAAGCGCTGCCTTCTCTGGACTGGATAAAGAAGCGAAAAAAGTGGGTCTTGCGGTCAACGAGGACAAGACGAAGTATTTGCTGTCATCAAAGAAAGAATCGGCGCACCTGCGCCTTGGCAGCCACGTCACTGTTGATAGTTACAAATTTGAAACTGTGAGGGACTTCGTCTATTTGGGAACCAGCATTAACACCGAAAATAATATCAGTCTAGAAATCCAACGGAGAATCACTCTTGCGAACAAGTGCTACTTTGGACTGAGTAGGCAATTGAGAAGTAAAGTCCTCTCTCGAAGAACAAAGATCACGCTCTATAAGTCTCTCATCATACCTGTCCTGATGTATGGCTCAGATTCATGGATAATGTCAAGAGAAGATGAGATGGCCCTTGGAGTATTTGAGAGAAAAGTTCTCCGGAAGATTTATGGTCCTTCCCGTGATGCCGACGGCGAGTATCGAAGGAGATTTAACGATGAGCTGTACGAGCTTTACGCAGATCTGACCATAGTCCAGCGAATTAAAGCCCAAAGGCTCCGCTGGCTGGGTCACGTCATGCGAATGGACAAAGAAGCTCCAGCCCAGAAGGTTTTCCAATCGTCACCCGAATTCGGCAGCAGAGGAAGGGGGAGGCCTCGACTGAGATGGAAACAACAGGTGGAGGATGACTTGAACTCCCTTGGGGTTTCCAATTGGCGTCAGTTATCGCTAAAAAGGAATGACTGGCGTGCTTTGATAGGCGACGGCCAAAATCGCTTAGGCGGTTAAGCGCCAATAAATGATGATGATGAATGAACTTATATGTACCATGTTAGCATACCCTGATTTTATGAAAGATTTTACCTTAACCACTGATGCTTGCAACGCTGCTTTGGGAGCTGTGCTTTCCCAAAATGGCCATCCGGTTGCATATGCATCCAGAACGTTAAACCAACACGAGATAAATTATAGCACTATAGAGAAGGAGCTTCTATCTATTGTTTGGGCCACAAAACATTTTAGATCTTATCTCTTTGGTCGAAAATTTAAGGTCCAAACGGACCCTCGTCCTTTGGTTTGGCTAAATTCCCTTAAAGAGCCTAACTCTAAACTTCAGAGATGGAAGATTCATTTAAACGAATACGAATTTGAAATTGAATACATACAAGGAAAAGACAATTATGTAGCTGATTTTCTCAGTCGTGCTGATTTAGCCACTATACATAGTGGTACAGAGAATAATGATGATCATATCTATATCACAGAAAATCCTGTAAACATTTATAAATACCAACTGATAATAGAAAAATCTGACGCAAATTCTTTTATCAGCAAAATTTTATTTAAGAAAAAAAGAAGAATGGTTTTGAAAATACAAGAATATACTGAAACTTACATATTAAAAGTTATACAAGAAATATTTCCTGTAAATGAAATAGTCGGAGTCTATTGTAAAGAGTTTGATTTGTTTAAAAACTTTCAAAAAATAATTGTAAAATATTTTTCAAATGCAACAAATATGAAAGTATTGAAATGTAACAAACTTTTAGAAGATATAACAAGTCTAGAAAAACTACTAGAAGTAATCGAAAAGGTACATATAAATAAAAATCACAGAGGCATCGAAGAGACCTACTTAGAATTAAGAGATAAGTTTTACTATCCTAATCTAAAGTTGGAGATACATGTACATAAGTACATTAACAACTGTATAATTTGCAATATGTGTAAATATGACAGAAATCCATGTAAATTGAAATTTTTAATAACAGAAACACCTAACAGACCCAATGAAGTGATACATATGGATATCTGGTTCTCTAATAAAAATTCAATGTTTCTTACCTGCATTGACAAATTAACTAAGCATGTTTCGATACATCCAATTACAGATAGAAATTCCACTTCGATTGTTAGTTTGTTGAAACAAAGGTTTTCTATCTTAGGTAAACCTAATAGAATTGTAGCCGACAACGAGTTTAATACAGCGTTTATTAAAAACTTTCTATCTGAAGAAAATATTTTTTACCACTTTACTTCGCCAAACACGCATACCGGCAACTCTGACTTAGAGAGGTTTCATTCAACATTAAATGAGCATATGTGTTGACGTTCTTTGAACACGCCTTTATTTAAACTTTACAAATAACAAATATAAATACAAAAAATTATAATATTAGCGCAGTTAAATATTGCGCGTTAAAAAACTCGTCTTTATTTCCACTCTGTCGTCACTCTGCTCCCTTTTTGCCGAAAATTATTGACTTCTCCCCTTTTGCTATGATCGATTTTAAGCCACCAATCAGCGATTGACACGTTGGCACCAGGATTGCCGGACTTCAATTAAGGTTAAGTGGCGCAGACGTTGCCAGATGATGTGAAATGTGCAGTAGACGAGAGTCAGGCCGTATCTTGCTTAACACTCCCCCCTGGTGTTGCCTGGCTAGGCTTCACCAAGTCATTCAGGTCAAGAACGGCCAATTTCGTCGCCGGCCTTTCATACAGGCCCGTTATGGTCTTAACCGTGGCGCTTCTTACCTGGCCATCTTTGCCCTTTCGAACTTCGATCACCCTGCCTTTGGGCCAACAGTTTCGGGGGCTGTTGGGATCGACGATAAATACTATGTCGCCTACTTCAATGGGCTTGACCAATTCAAACCATTTAGAGCGACGAGTGATGATTGGTAAATATTCATTAACCCATCGTCTCCAAAACGAGTTTGCTATTTGTTGAGAGGCATACCAGCCTTTACGTAGAGTAAATCCATCAGCGGAGACTTCAGATAAATGTTTTACGCTTACCGAGCCACCAATGAGGAAGTGGTTCGGCGTCAATGCTTCTTCGTCGCAACTCGATATTGGAATATATGTGAGCGGCCTGGAGTTGACGACCAATTCGGCTTCCATTAGTGCCGCCCGTAGTATTTCATCGTTGATTTTCTGGTTTTGCAATATGGCATACAAAACATCTTTCACCGAGCGCACTAACCTTTCCCATGCGCCGCCCATATGTGGTGAAGCTGGTGGAATAAATTTCCAGGTCATGATGGAGCTGGTGAATGCTTTAACGATTTTGTTCCTGTCAACCATTGCAAATGCAGCTCTCAGTTCTTTTTCCGCTCCTCGAAAGTTGGTGCCGTTGTCGCTCCAAATCTCGATAGGATTTCCTCGTCTTGCTATGAAATTGCGCATAGCGAGGATGCAGGAATTTGTCGAAAGGGTGTGCGCTATTTCGATGTGGATCGCTCTGGTCGTGAGACACGTAAACAATACCCCGTATCGTTTTTCGTTGCTTCTTCGTATGCTCACCAAAACCGGGCCAAAGTAGTCCACCCCCACGTACGAAAATGGTCGATGAAATGCGGCGACCCTAGCGTGGGGCAGATTTCCCATTCTCGGTGGATTTGGTTGTGCGGTGTTTATCTTGCAGAATTGGCAGCGGCGCTTCACTTGATTGACAATTACTCTAAGTCGAGGCACCCAGTAACGTTGTCGTATATCATTCACCACCGTTTCTGAATTTCTATGATGAAATTTGACGTGGCTGTCGGACACGATCAGATGCGTTACATAATGATGCTTTGGAAGTACTACCAAGTCGTCACCTTCGGTCTTATTATAGCGAGTGGCAAGTCGAATTATGTTGTTGTTGTCCAGATATGGAGACAGCTTATACAGCGAACTAGATCGTTCTACGTACTTTCCATCTTTGAGGGAAAACAGCTCATCTTTAAAGGTGTCGAACTGAGCCTGTTTCCAAAGCATTATTTCCGCAAGCTGAAAGTCCTCGGACTGGGGTGTACGATAGCTTGTTTCCACGTCTGGTGTGTTCCTTACTCGGTTTAGCCAAATTTTGGCACAATATATGACTGCTGCAGTCGTAGTTAGCAATCTACGCCAGGTGGAGTGTCGCGTTGCGTCCATTTTAATAAATTTGTTGAATTGGTTTTCTTGGTGCAATCCTACGTATTGTGCGCGAAGCTCTTCAGTAGTAGGTGCATTACCGATCCGGCTTTGTTTTGGCCACAGCTCTGGTTGAAGTTTTAAAAAATTGGGACCATTGAACCATCGGGTGTTCACGCCGATCTCAGAAACTTTTTTCCATTTAGTTGCTTCATCAGCTACGTTATCATGTGTTGATACCCAGTGCCAGTCACATGGATCCGTATTTTCTAAAATTTCGCTTATTCGATACGAAACGAACTGCTGATAACGACGGTGATCACTATTGATCCAAGAGAGAACCGTGCTAGAATCTGTCCAAAAATGGCATTTCTTAATAGGAATAGTGTGATATTCTATGATGCTCTTGGCTATGCGTGACCCTAACACAGCCGCTTGCAATTCCAGACGAGGAATTGTTAGCATCTTAAGTGGAGCCACCCTGGTTTTCGAAGCGACCAGAACGCAATGGACATCGTCGCGGACGTTGTATCTAAAGTAGCAAACAGCTGCATATCCGTGCACACTTGCATCAACAAACGTGTGTAGCTCAAGCTCGGGATATTTCGCAAATTCTTGCAGAACGTAACAACGTGGAATCTTAATGTCTTCCATTTTTGGCAAGTTCTTTATCCATCGCAGCCAGTTTACGTAGACTTCATCAGGGATAGGCTCATCCCACAAACAACCGCTTCGCCAAACGTCTTGCATGATCACCTTAGCATACATCACAAAGTATCCAATTAGACCTAGAGGATCGAATATGGTCATGATCAGGCTTAGCACCTCCCTCTTCGTAGGGCGTCGGTTTGTGTGTATTAAGTTGTTGTTTCGCATTCGTTCAGACATTTTGAATGTAATGCAATCTTCTGTAGTCGCCCACCACATGCCAAGCACCTTCTCAGTGCCCATTTCGTTATCCATGTCGAGATTTAAGTCCTCTTCGCATTCGGCATTAAGTCGCTTCAATACCGTTCTGGAGTTGGACACCCAGTTACGGATATGAAATCCACCCTTTTCGTGAATTCGTTGTACTTCCGTGGCCAAATTAAACGCCTGTTCCTCGTTATCTACGCTATCGAGCATGTCATCCACATAATGACTGTTTGTGATACACCGCACCGCTTCAGGATACCGATCCTCATGTTCTTTCGCATTAGTATTTTTCACATATTGCGCGCAGCTAGGAGAGCAGGTCGCACCAAATGTCATTACGGTCATTACATATGTCGATGGTTGTTGTTCTCCACGGTCGTACCACAAGAAACGCTGATAATTTTGGTCCGGGGCTCTTACCATTACTTGGTGGTACATCTCAGCGATATCCCCGCCGATTGCAATACTCCTCTGACGAAACTTGCATAATATTGAAAGAAGCGACGTTAGTTGGTCAGGGCCTTTCAACAACAAGGAGTTTAGCGAGATGCCGTGGACTTTAGCTGCTGCGTCCCAGACCAACCGCACCTTAGTAGGCTTGTTGGGGTTCATTACCGGGAATATTGGTAAGTACCAACAGTTTTCGACCTCTATTTCGTCAGGCAATAATTTTCGGATGTACCCTTTTTTCAAGTACTCTTCTACTTTTGTTTGTAAAGTTTCGTATAATTGTGGATCTCTAAGCATCCTAAGCATTGCGCTCTTCGTTTAGCCATAGGTAAGCTTTCAGGAAGTGTATTACCGGGGTACTTCCATAGCAGGCTGGTCTGAAAGCGGTTTCCGACGCGTATGGTATTTGTCTCAAGCTGATTTAAAGCTAACTCATCATCTTTAGACAAACTTAGCGCGGGTTTTGCGGCAACTCCCAGATCATCCAAACAAACGTAAGCTTTTAGTGCACTGAGCAGTTCAACGCAAGCCGAGTTTGCACAGTCACATATGTGATAAACGTGGTGGTCTGGTGCATTCTTAGCTGGTGACAATTGCCCTTTCACAGTCCAACCAATGCGTGTTTTCTCAGCTATAGGTTCTAATAAAGTTCCAGTTCGCGTTTTGTTAGTCGAAGTTAGGCCGCTGTTATTTAAACCAATGAGTAGTTGCGGACGTATATTGCGGTACGACTGCAATGGAAGATTTCGAAGATGCTTATACTTTGATTTTAGCGCAGTGGCATCGAGCGACTGGGATGGTAAATCCAACTGTCCAACAGTATGAACATCTTTGAGCGTGAAGCGGTTTCCATTTGGAGCAGATATTACCATGTCGGCGACCACTGAGTCATCTTCATATCGATGGGTGTTTCCCGTCCAACGCAGACAAAGTGGGCGTTTTGTGCCTTGGATATTAAGCTTTCGTTGCAGCTCTGCGTCTATAAGGGTAATGGAAGAGCCGTCATCCAAAAATGCATATGCCGATATTTGAGTACCACCGCCATACAATATTACAGGCACGATACGAAAAAGTGTTGCGTTGTTGTTGCTTATATGCGTATACACCTTATTTGTTGTGGTGTCAATTTGGCTTTTATGCAACAGCTGATGGTGGCGAAGGGTACATCCATCGACACCGCATATCCCCTTGACTTTACAATTGAACGTGTTGTGTGGACGCAGGCACCGACGGCATAGTTTGTGCTTGCGCACAATATCCCATCTATCCGTTCGTGACATTTCCTTGAACGAGATACAATTAAAGATAGCATGGCCGTCAGATTTACATACGATACAGCTTACCAATTTGGGTCCCTCGCCGGCTTCAGAGTGTGTATTCAGCTTGTAATGCTTGATAAATCGCGGGCAGCTTTGTTACCAGTTTTTGTTCCAGTTCTGGATTATTAAGGTGCGTATGAAGACCCGATGCTTTCATGGACGCGCAGAGATTTTGTACTTCAAGCGCGAAGTTGACCAAACCATCCAAGTTGTCTTGTGTTAGAAAAGGCATGTTGCGGATTTGTTCGAGCAAAACGCTTATGATTAGCTCGGGTCTACCAAACTTCATCTTCAGTGTTGCTATTACCTGTGGCATACTTTGAGCATGCAGCAATAGGTTTTTGACGGATTGACGAGCTGGACCCTCTAGAGCCTTCCGCAGCCTGATTATGTTCTCATCTTGAGAGAATCCACAAATTTCGGTGGTTTGATTATACGTTGCAAAGAATAGTGGCCACTCTTCTGGCTTTCCGCTAAATTTTGGTAGCTCCTTACCTACACTTGTACGCGCAGCGAGTTGGTTGCGGGTCAATCGACGTTGGTAATTGGCATGCGGTACTAGAATTTCTTCTTGCGCACCGCTGGCTGGAGCAACTACGTTGGGTAGCCACATGCGTTGCAGCAATTCTTTACGCTTGTTCAAGAGCTCTTGCCTCTGCCTCAATATTTCCGCCTCTTCCCTAAGAATCTGGTCTTCTTCTTCCAATCGCGCCTTACTAGCAGCTGATCTGCGAGATGATGTGGAGCGTGTTGATTTGGCTGGACTCGGAGGGCGATCTTGGTCGCTGTCGGCATCTATTGCACCACTTGGCGACTGTTGTGATGTGCCGGGTTGACTTCTGAATTGTTGTTGTTCAACGTTATTACTATGGCTTCCTGGGAGAGTGGGCGCACTTGATGATATTAGCGACAAAGCCTTGGCGTCAATATTACTAGGAGCAAAAAGCGATTGCTTCGATGTAATTCCATCAATAAACCTAGTATTTTCGGTAGCTACATGTGATATTTGAGCCAACTTGGAAGTGGCTCCTGTCCCGATTGTAGCTTTCGATGTGGGAGTGATGGTTTTATCATTGCCGGTGCCATGGGTAGCATCACTTTTTGGTTCTGCTGGAAGACATGGGTTGCAAACCCACTGGTGTTTTTTGACATTGCTTCCAATTTGGGCGCATTTTTTGTGGTATCTTTTGCCACATTCCGTGCATTTTATCATGTGGGGATTATTCACGGCAGAACAAAGTGGGCAGCTGTATAATTTTGCATTGGCCCCAGTGATGGTGTTATCAGTGGCTGACATGATAGATTGGGCAGAGTTTTTTAGGAGTTTTTTAATTTGTTGACGTTCTTTGAACACGCCTTTATTTAAACTTTACAAATAACAAATATAAATACCAAAAATTATAATATTAGCGCAGTTAAATATTGCGCGTTAAAAAACTCGTCTTTATTTCCACTCTGTCGTCACTCTGCTCCCTTTTTACCGAAAATTATTGACTTCTCCCCTTTTGCTATGATCGATTTTAAGCCACCAATCAGCGATTGACACGTTGGCACCAGGATTGCCGGACTTCAATTAAGGTTAAGTGGCGCAGACGTTGCCAGATGATGTGAAATGTGCAGTAGACGAGAGTCAGGCCGTATCTTACTTAACAATATGCGTTTATTTAAGCTAAGTGAAAGTACAAAAAATATTGATGACAAAACTCTAGCCTTTAAGGCAGTAGAAATTTACAACAACACGATTTACTCTACCACTAAATATAAACCAAACGATCTCCTACATTCAAGTCTAAATCCAAGCGATTGGGAGACTTTAAAAAATCGTGTAGAAAGTTACAAACGTGAAAGAATTGGCAAGTTAAATGAAAATAGAGTGGATCCTCATGAATACCGCGAGAGAGAACTAGTTAAGAATTTAGGATTTCATAATCTCAAACAATAACCAAAATATGTAATAAAAAATGTTACTGAAAAGGGAAATACATATTTCAAGGATGATAAAGGTTGCAAACTCGATAGACAAACAGTTAAGAGAATTTTCAAACACCAAAAAACTCCCGAAAATGCTACATTTGATAAAAAAAGAAATTAGTAAAGATTATTCAAACAGGAAAAAGAGAAAAAAAATAGATTTAAGAGTTTGTGAAAATTATAACATTATACATTATGTATTCATACGTAAACATCAATATATAAAAAAAAAAAAAAAATTTTAAATTTAAATATATGTAATAGAGATCCATTTACATCTAAGAACGATATAAAGCATTTCAGGAGCAATGCTTAATCTAGCATGGGTGGAGTTACATACATAGTAATTATCCATGGCCCTTAACGGGTTAATTGAAACTGAACTCGAGAGAGAATATAAAATCTCTTGAAATAAGAAACTAGATACATAAGCAATAAGTAAAATTTAGAAATATGTAAACTGGGAATAGTTTTTCTGTTACTTGTTCTCAATTGAGACACGTATTAATATATTCTTGACGTTGAGTTGTAAACACGTACGTAAATGAGGTTCGTTTTGATTAAAGATTTTTAAAGCATAAAAATAAAGCTTTGTGTATTTAATTAATTCTAAAGGTAAATATATGAGGTTTTTCTGATTCCCGGACCAAGAGAATGGATATGCAGTGTCTGTTGCAAAAGCATATATATTAAACGGTCGCATTTTGTGCAATGCTTCTCGTGTAAGAGATGGCTCCATAAATCCGGATGTTCAGTGCTTAACCTTAACATCCACAGACTCCGTACTTTCTTTAGTACTTTCGTGGCCCGTTGTTGTTTGCGCCCTCGGGCGTCCCGTGGTAAGCGGCGATCAAGCGCACCCCTACCGCCTTCTAGTAGCAATACTAATAATAATAATAATAATGTCTTGACGACTAGCAGCACTTCTGCTATTCCCGCCACACAAATTCCAGACTGTAGCTCGTGCCTTATGGCGTCAACATCACCCGCAGCAGCTCAACACTCTCGCTCCCACCGGCGCAGTTTAGACATGAGCAATGCCGAGCACCAGTCTCTCTCTGTTTCTCCTTTGTTTATCTATGCTCTGGGCTCGCAAACAGGAACCTTTGGACGGATGCGTTCATCGCACCATGCTGCAACACGCCTCAACCTACTACGCCAGCCAACCCGGTAACACCAGGTCCACAGCTAACTAGGCTGAGGCACACCCTTGGGCTTAGCCTACCAACACCTGGGCGAACACATCCGTTTCTCACGACTATGGTTAACTCGACATCGACCCCACCGGCGCACTTCCAAATCTTACAGCACTACTGTAACGGATTAACTGGAAAGATCGCAGAGATAACTAATTTGATGACGCAATATGACATAAAACTTGCCGCAGTCCAAGAAACCAAGCTCAGTCCTAGGTCGGACCTCATTACCTATGGCGGATATAACATCATCATCATTTATTGGCGCTTAACCGTCTAAGCGATTTTGGCCGTTGCCTATCAAAGCACGCCAGTCATTCCTTTTTAGCGATAACTGACGCCAATTGGAAACCCCAGAGGAGTTCAAGTCATCCTCCACCTGGTGTTTCCATCTCAGTCGAGGCCTCCCCCTTCCTCTGCTGCCGAATTCGGGTGTCGATAGGAAAACTTTCTGTGCTGGTGCTTCTTTGTCCATTCGCATAACATGACCCAGCCAGCGGAGCCTTTGGGCTTTAATTCGCTGGACTATGGTCAAGTATGCGTAAAGCTCGTACAGCTCATCGTTAAATTTCCTTCGATACTCGCCGTTCGCATCACGGGAAGGACCATAAATCTTCCCGAGAACTTTTCTCTCAAATACTCCAAGGGCCATCTCATCTTCTCTTGACATTGTCCATGAATCTGAGCCATACATCAGGACAGGTATGATGAGAGACTTATAGAGCGTGATCTTTGTTCTTCTTTTTGCGCTTTTAAAAGCGCTTTGAAATCGACAAAGAGGTGGTGTGTGTCGATTGTTTTATCATGGGTCTTCTCCAGGATTTGACGTATGGTGAAAATCTGGTCGATGGTAGACTTACCAGGTCTAAAGCCACACTGATAAGGTCCAATCAGTTTGTCTACGATGGGCTTCAGTCTTTCACACAATACGCTAGAAAGAACCTTACATGCGATATAAAGAAGACTGATTCCGCGGTAGTTGGAGCGGTTAGCGGGATCGCCTTTCTTGTGGATTGGGCAGAGCACACTTAAATTCCAATCCGGAGGCAAGCACTCATCTGACCATATTCTGCATAAGAGCTTATGCTTGCTTTTTACCAGTTCTTCGCCTCCCTGTTGTTCTTGAGCCTGGATATAGCTATCCTAACTTCATTATAGTCAGGTGGTGGGACGACTTTTCCATCGTCAGGGATTGGGGTATTGGGTTCGACGTCTCCCTCGCAGTTTAGCAGTGAGGAGAAGTGCTCCCTTCATAATTAAAGTACACTCTGTACGTCGGTTACCAGGTCGCCATTATTGTCCTTACAGGAACTTGCCCCGGTCGTAAAACCTTCCGTCATCCGCCGGATATTTTCATAGAATTTTCGGGCATCATTCCTGTCAGCCAGCATCTCAAGCTCCTCACACTCACGCCTTTCGGCTTCACGTTTCTTTTTTCTGAAGAGGCGTCTCTCTTCCTTCTTTGCCTCACGATAGCGTTGCCATACACTGCGGGTTGCGGCCGTTCGCAACGTCTCCTTGTAGGCAGCGTCCTTCTTTATCGAGGCAGCTTTGCATTCCTCATCGTACCAGTTGTTCTTGCGGGCTCGCTGGAACCCTATGGTGGCCTCAGCGGCGGTACGCAATGAGTGAGAGATATGCTTCCATTGCTCGGTTACATCGTCAGGTCGAGGATTGCCCTCTGATAGCAAGTGTGAGAGTCGAGTGGAGAAACTATCAGCTGTCTGTGTCATGCGCAGCTTCTCGACGTCAAACTTTTCTTCCGTTACTTCGCTGCACAGGGGCGTGTGCGTATCTTGGCTGCGACAATGGTCCGAGTCGATATTGGGACCACGCAGGGTATGCACGTCCAGAACGGTGGACGGCATATTTCATACGATGGCCCATGTTGCATCATGGGCACGCCAAACGTTGCATAGTATGGGGAGCAGTTTATAGATGAGTGTATAGCACTTATCCCAAATCTTTTGATTATCTTTAATGAAAGATCTCACTATCTGCAAAACAGAGCACGGTTGCCGTTTGCCTAAAATGTTGCGTACGAAAATTCGTACCAAACAGAAAAAAACGTACCAAAATAATTTGCTAGCCAAACATTTATAACATTTATTAAAACAATTTTAAGCAGTTCATCTGCTGGCAGAATTTAACTCAGAAACTGGTTTTAATACATGTACATATCGTTTCCCTGGTTCTATAATGACGCAATTGTTAATACATACATACATATATATATTCACTTTGTAAGCGTAAGCATTATTATTAATAAAGACATACGCACATATAGTTAAAGTAGTAGTTCACGCTTTGTAAGCATTATTAACAAGTAAACAGTTAAGGTAAACAAACAATAAAAAACACTGATATTTTGCATAAATAACAATTTATACAATTAACCAAAATAAGCAATATAAGCACAATTTATGTCACTGATTATGTATTGCCAATCATTAATTTACTTCCCTATTGTCAATCATGCACTTTTTCCTTATAGTTATAGCTTAAGATATTTATGTTAGTGTAAGCACTTTATTTGTATAAAAGGTTTGTGCGAAATAAAGAACAACAGGCAGAAACGAATTAACTTCTTTTGAATGCATATGATCTTAAGGTGCTTCTACCTAAGATACCTTTTTTTTACATAATACACTCAAGACCGTTATGAGATTGGGCCAACTTAATATCAACATTGCGAAGCCACACAAGAGCTATTAGTGCAAACAACACGCGAGCTGAAAGCTGGTGTAGCCCTGCTGAGCGAGCCATACGGGGAAAGGTCTGTAAATTGGCTACCCGACTCAGACGGCAAGGAGGCCATATGGACTTGCGAAAAAAAAAACACTTTACGTAGAGCCCCTACTCAAATAAATAGGCTTCGTGTATGGTAAGATAAACTATATCTTCGTATACAGCTGCTACATACCACCTTGCACTCCATTGGACCTGTTTGAAGAAATTGTCGTGAAGATATCCACAGAAGCGACCTCTATGCAGCGGTTTATTATAGCTGGCGACTTCAACGCATAGGCAGTCGAGTGGGGCTTTCAGCGGCCGTCACCGAAAGGGAGAGCTTCGTTCGAAGCATTCGCATGCCTGGACATAGAGCTTCTTAATACAGGCGGGCGACACACATTTTCTAGAAATGGCTTCTGGTCTACATTACGTTCGTAAGTGCCAACATTTACAAGCTGTGTGAGTGGAAGATCAGCGAGTGCTACACACAAAGCGATCACTCAGTACATTTGACCCGGATGTTCTTAAGGAAATGCTGCCAACATCTGAGTACACAGGAAGCGCGAATGATATAGCCGCTAAAGTAATACCGGACATCGAAGCAGCATGCGACGCATCGATGGCCAGAAAGTCCAAAGGTAAACAACACAACTCCACCTACTAATGGAACGGCAGCATACAATTACTAAGGCAAGAGTGCATTCGTACCAGAAGGCGATTTCATCGAGCAAGAGGAAGGCCTGCGGGTTAGGGGTTTAGAATATGCCCGAGGTAGGTATGCCGGTCGTAAAATCCACGAAATCGTTCCCAAGACAGTCGGGCAGTACCGCAAGGGAGTACCGGAAAGTGCCGGATTCATCCGGCAAAGGACTGTCAACACCCGTACAACCCTGTCTGGTCTGTCACGTAAATTTTTATAAGTGGATCTTCCGACTAGGCAGGGCAAAGTATGGCTAAAGCAACAACAGCAAGAGGAAGACCGGATTTTTATTAAAAAAAAATTATTTGCATTAAAAGTTGCAATAACGAACAGCAAGCGACAATGCTTCCTTAACCTTTGTGATAAAGCGGAGATTGACCCCTGGGGTACAGCTCACAAAGTGGTCTTGAAAAAGTTGAAACAACGGAAAGCCATGCCGACATGTCGGGCATTCCTTAAAAATGTGGTCGATACACTTTTTCCCACGCAACGGTAGTTGGTGTCTTCCATATCAAACGTTCCAATCTACGCATTTGATGAAGTGACCCTGGACGAAGTTACTCAAGTGGTTAACCGGCTCGAGGACAACAAGTCTCCGGGGCCAGACTGCGTACCTAACAAAGTGCTGAAAGTGGCAGTTACGTATAAAACGTCAACATTTGCAAGCCTGTTCAATTCATGTCTAGCTGAGGGGACATTCCATTCAATCTGGAAACGTCAGACGCTGGTGCTGTTGCCAAAGCCTGCTAAAAACCCGGCGGAACTATCCAGCTGCAGGCCAATATGTCTGCTTGACTCTGCTGCTAATCTACAATCGCCTAGAAAAAGAAATAGAAGAGGTAGGGGGCATATCAGAACCCAGCTGGGGTTCAGGAGAAGAAGATCCACCATCCACGCAGTGAACATGGCAAAAAATGCGGCTCAAGAGGCAAAAAGCGGGACTCGTTGGCTCGCAGGAGCTAAGGAATACTGCCTTATCGTGACCTTAGACGTAAAAAACGCATTTAACACCGCTAACTGGGCAAAAATTCTGGACATACTGGATCGAAAAGTTGTATCCTATTACCTGAGAAGGATCATACGCAGCTATTTAGGCGGTAGACTGCTTGAGTATGAAACGTCAAATGGAACGGTAAAGCTCCACGTTACAGGTGGCGTTTCTCAAGGGTCCGTGCTCGGCGCACTTCTGTTGAACATTATGTATGATGGGGTATTGCAGCTCAAAGTACCACAAGGGGTCGAAATTATTGGCTTCGCGGACGATATCACACTGGTTGTTACTGCTAAACACCTAAAGGGTCGAATACATAAAGCTTTGTTAACCTCGCCTGACATTTGCTACCTCAAAACTTTGCGTCCAACTTCAGAGGTATGCTGCAATGAACGCCTTGGCGCTTCTCTTTTATACATTTGTTTTCGTTATTTTTTTCTTTGCATTCGTGGTGCTTTAGTTAATTTATTAATTTAATAGAGAAAAAATGAATTAATTATTATTTTCTCCAACATTTTATTCTTTAATTGAAGCAAAGTCATCGACATCTGATTGTCAAAGCAAGCAAAGCAAGCAAAATTTGAGAGTTTGCCAAATTTCAACCTCGCTTCAACTTTGAGGTCTCCAATTTGCCATGATTGGTTTAAATACGTATACTGAACTTTTCTGTCAAAGTCAAAGTTTGAGGTAAAGCCAAAATAAAGCTTTATGTAACTGACCCATTAGTGACATATGCGATAAAGCTAATACAAGCATAGCCAGTGTTCAATCATGGCTAATACAACACGGATTACAACTGGCGGAACACAAAACAGAGGCGGTACTTGTATCAAGCAGGAAGAAGGTAGAGCAAGTCACAATACGAATCGGCAGCCATGACATCGCCACTCTGCCAGTAGTCAAGTACCTGGGGATCTATCATAATCAGGAGGCTATCGTTCAAAACGCATTTAGAATATGCTAATGAGAAAGCATCCAGAACAGTGGCATCGTTAGCGAGGATAATGCTTAATGCACGGGGACCAAAGCAAGGGCGCCGCCAGCTACTTGCAGGAGTCGTAAAGAGCCAACTACCCTACGGGGCACCAGTTTGGCATCACGCCATGGAATATTAGTCGTACTACTGCGGGGTGAAGTCGAAATACCGCCTGTGCATCCTTAGAGTCTGTAGAGCATTTAGAACGGTCTCAGACGATTCTGCGCTGGTAATCGCAGGAATGTGCCCAATCGACATTTTGGCAGAAAAAAAAAAGCTATGATTTTTGAGGACAGAAACTCACGGACCGATGCGAAAGAGAATAGCTTGCTAAAGTGGCAGCATAGATGGAATACATCCACAAAGGGGCAATGGACGCACCGATGTATCTCAAATATTAAAAGTTAGGTAACGAGAGCACACGGGGAAGTGTTTCTACTTGCCCCAGTTCTTAAGTGGCCACGGATGCTTCAAAGAATATCTTCACCGATTCAAACATGAGCAAAACAAACTATGCAACCTTTGTGGAGGTGAAGCGGTTGAGGACGTCTATCACGTATTCTTCGAATGCCCTAGATCGATTAGCTTCAGAACAAGGCTACGCAACATTATCGGTGAGGACTACAAAGCAAACTAAAATGGACTGCAGCGTGTGACGTAATTGCAGAAACCATGAAGTGGCAAAGAAGCCAGGAAAGAAGGGAGTACTAAGCTAGGAGCGAGGCTGGAAGATCATCAGATGGATTGGGGACAACGACTCTCCAACCGTCCAAATACTGCCCACTGAGGACAGTTATGGATCCTCGGTCAGTCCAACTGTCTTGGATAACAAACATGGGTAAGTAGTTGTAAAGCGGATTGGAACCACGGTCCTTCCAAACGACTGGTCTCTTGATCAATAACGGCAAATACTGCACACTGAGAACCGTTTTGAACCACGGCCCGTCCAACTGTCTTGGCTCACACAGCCGGTTTAAGATTGCGTGTTTGAAACGTGGGTGAGTAGACTTGAAGCGGTTTGGAACCACAGCCCTCCCAACCGCCAGGCCAATGTGACCTTATCAACAACGGCGAATACTGCTTACTTAGAACAGTTTTGGACCCACGGCCCGTCCAACTGTCTTGGCTCAATGCGTAAGGGTTTAATTGGGTGGGCAAGTGTATGTGTTTGATAGTAAACATGTATGTCTTTGATTGTAAACATGCGTCATTGTCATAGAGGCGGATTGGAACCACGGTCTTTCCATCTTCCTATCGTCGAAGACGCTCAACTGGTAATTGTAAGTGTGAATAAATCAGGGCCAAGCTTTAATGTCTTCATTTTTATGCTTACGTATATAAGAGTATGTAGCTATATTTATACATGTATTTGATTTGGTGGACAAGAACGACCTTCTGAAGACGACTTCTGAACAGTAGAATAAAAATAAGTAAAATCTAGTAAAAAGATCCCCAGTCAAGAACTGAAATGGACGGTTACGCCGACCAACAGACGTTGAGACAAGTGCTCAAACCACCTCCCGACGGAATACATAACGGTGGTACCGGGGGGATCGGTACGTGACGGTTGGAGTTTTAGTGTTAGGTTGAAGTCCCACACTGACTTTAAGGCTTTCGATGCTTTCTCCACTAAAAAAAAAAACGTCGTCAGCATAAATGTGAATATTACAATCAAATCGTTTATGTACAAAACAAATAGCAGGGGGACCAAGGATTGAGCCTTGTGGGACACCTCTTAAAACACTTACGAAATCAGACTTTCTGCTACCAACACTTACTGCCTGAGTTCGGTCAGCCAAATACGATCTAATGAGGGCTGTTGCACAGTTGGAAAAATTAATTAGGTTGGCAGCTTCATGCAAAGAACGGTGTGGTCGACAGAGTCAACCGCTTTTGAATGGTCGAGAAGAGTAAGGAAAATTGTACCGCTATTTTTGTTAACTTGTTCTCGAATATCCTCTATCACCGATAGGAGCGCCGTTTTACAGCTACGATTTGTATTATTATCCTGCATATATGTATTTATCCGTCAATGCAAAGTTCGTTCGACGACCTTGGGGAGGAAAGGCAGAATGGCTGACGGTCTGTACTCCTTGTTTTGCTTAGGGATTGGGATAACCTTAGCAACTTTCCAACATTTTGGAAATACACAGGGCGTCAGCACAGAGTTAACCAAGTAGGTTAAGTAAGGAAGGATTTTAAGAAGAATTATTTTTAAAAATTTCGGACATATACCATCAAACCCCATAGCATTAGACTTTACAGATAGAATGGCTTGAAAGAAATCACAATCATCAACACTAACAAATTCAAGAGGACCAAAATCGACATTAGCACGAATACAATAATTGTCAGCACATATATTATCAGTTGCGATTGGCAGAATTACAAAATTTGTATTCATCTCGTTAACGTCTACATCAGGGGGGACAGAAATATCACATTTGGATTTTCCAATACCAGTCTGGATAAGTAGGAGTTTAACCTTCTACAAAATCCAGAAAGTAATTGAACCAGGGTGTCCTTTGTCGATCGATGAAGATGACTTTCCTCGACAGCAGCGCGAGGTCTGGAAGTATGCAAAACGGCGTTCACCGAACAGAGCTCAAGATGTTGTTGTTGTTGTTGTTGTTGTAAGGAAGTGTATCCCTGCTGAACGTGTACTTATCCTTAGCCTAAATTGTCATCAACGGCGTTCACCGGACAGATTTCACGACCATATTTGCAGTTTTCGGAAAGTCTGTATAATTCTGTAATGAATCGATAAGTTCACCTTCCAACTGGCTCCGAAGGTTAAATTTGGCTCGTTCATATACGGCACTCGTTTTGACGACGAAATGATTTGTGAAGGCTTTCATTACCTCTGCATATTTTGCCTTGTTTGCTGGCGATAACGGAAAGGATAAGAAAATATTATCCGCCTGGCCCCCCATTAAATATATCAGCGTGTTTATTTGCTCATTTTCCGAAGCTTTCTCGAGTTTAGAGGCGATTCTAAATCTCTCAAACCGGCATGATAGAGTACTTTGTAAATTATTATTTTACTCGACTTGAATTATGATTGTTAAACAGCGTTTTTCTCGTTGCGTGCGTTCTTTACACCGCTGCCACCGTGTTATGTACACGAGTTATAATTCAAGACTGGTTTATTAATTCAATTCAAAGGTGTACATAAGTCACAGAGTGAATTGCTTACATCTATTAAAGAGAATATAAGAGTAACGAAAGAGTGAGGCACCACAGGGTGATGTCCTTTCCCCGTTATTGTTTAACTTCTATATTTCGAGGCTTCCTCCTCCACCAGAAGGAGTTTCGATTGTTTCTTACGCAGATGACTGCACGATATTGGCAACAGGTACTTCCGTTGATGAGCTGTGCTCTAAAATAAATGGCGGCCGCCGTGGTGTAGCGGTTAAGTGTTCGGCCTTCTACACCAAGTCGTGGCGGTTCGATGCCCGGCAAAAGTAACATCAAAAATTATTTAGAAAAGAATTTTTCTAAACGGGGTCGCCCCTCGGCAATAGTTTGGCAAACTCTCCGGGTGTATTTCTGCCATGAGAAGCTTCTCAGCAAAAAATTCATTTGCTTTGCAAGTGCCGTTCGGAGTCGGCAAAAAACTGTAGGTCCCGCCAACTTGTAGGAAAAACTCAAAAAAGCAACACACCACAAGTTGGAAAGAGAAGCTCGGCTAAAAATCTCGTTAGAGGTTATGATAACCTGTTGGTATATCGCCGCCATTAGTTTTTTTTTTTTTTTTTTTATCTCCCTCTCTTGTCGAGTTCTTCACCGCTCAGAGCTTGACATTATCGCCAACAAAGTCCTTTATTTACGGAGTGGACGGCGCAAGTTGGCATGGAATTAGAAATCTATGTAGGTGATCAAAAAATACCTACTGTCACTCACCCCAAAATCTTAGGAGTGACTTTCGACACCATGCACACTTTCGCTGCCCATTCAGCTGCAATTGTCTCAAAATTACAAAGCCGCAACAAAATCCTCAAGTCACAAGCCGGCAGCACTTGGGGTTAAGATAAAGAAACGTTGTTGGTAACTTACAAGGCAATTGGTCGGCCGATCCTGAACTATGCGTCGCCGATATGGTCGCCGGGGCTTGCAGACGTTCATTGGAGTCAGCTGCAAGCCTGTCAAAACACCGCACTCAGAACCGCTACGGGGTGCGTCCTTATGACTCCCATAACTCTTATACACCATGAGGCGGAAATGCTTCCAGTTAGGGAGCATAGTGAAATGCTAAACAAGCAGTACCTACTGAATTGCTGTAAACCACAGGCAACTGTTTGAGCTAACTCCGCCTCCTAGGACCGTAAGGACGCATCTAGTAAACATTTTGATGGGATCCGGCACTTTATAACAACTCCGTTTAATCTAGAGGTGCACACTTTGGACAGGACTACACCTCGTTACAACAACAACAGTGAACTGTTAGTCGAATACTCCGCAATACTCACTCTTGGGCTATCTGGCTGCACAATACGGTAGATAACAAGGGGAAAGAACAGAGCGGGAGCCCAGATGCGGCCCTTAAAATATTTGGTTTAAGATATTAGCCGGCAATTATGTTTAATCATTTCATACTGTTTCAAATTCCATACACTCTGTTCTAATACATATATTATGTGATTTTAGGCCTATTGGAGTTAGCACATCGAGAATATCAGGCTGTCGACTATGAAAATGCAGAAAAACACTGCATGCAATTGTGGCGGCAAGATAGCACAAACACGGGAGTGTTATTACTATTATCATCAATCCATTTTCAATGTCGGCGTCTAGACAAGTCTGCTCAATTTTCTACACTTGCAATAAAACAAAATCCCCTTTTGGCTGAGGCTTACAGGTAAATCGTTTAAATAATCTCAATTATACACAATTTGAATACTATTATAACAGATTCCATAACCATTTTAGACCGGGAGGAAGTTCTCGCAGCGAAATTAAATTATGAAGTGAACATCTCTTATGTGTTTGGGCATTTCCATCGTTCCTCCCAGAAACAATATTTTACTAGTGTCACTTTACGATTTACATTTAACATTTCCAAATAATATTTCTTAAAAATACCAAATTTTTTTAAATTAAATTACTAATTAAAAGTAAAAATTAAGAAAAACTCTCCGTCACTCGCGTTACAATTTTTAGCTCAGAGTTTTTGGAGCATTTTTCGTATCTTATGGCGTTTTCTTTTCTCGACAAAATGTTGCCCTCTTAAACTGTAACTTTTGTCCTCGTCAATTTTCGCCTATCAAAATGGCTTAATTTGTAGATAGTGGTGTTCCTCTGCCTACTTATTAGGTATTATTTTGTGAAATGAGCCTATAAGTCTTAGAGAGAGCTGAGAAAAATCTACAGGCAACACTTTTTCTAGAAAAGAAAACGACATTAAGCTCTGAGAAATAGCTTCCTTGAACTAATTTTTGATAATACAGCAAATCTCCCGAAAATTGAGATTGGTTGATTTTGATTACCATACATCGATCGCCGTTACCTAAATACACAGTAGAACACCCACAGAATGTATGGGATTTGCAAAAGTATGAAATTATTTCGCTCCACACTCATTTTCTGAAAGAATGGGGATAAAAAATAAGATCTGCAAAAAAATCTGGCCATCTGTAGTGAAAAAATGACATGGAAATTTTACCTAAAGGCTAAAAATGCACTAAAAAATTGTATATGTCTTTTTTGGCTAATATCTGCTAAACCAGTAATTTTAGGAGAAATAATGACATAACGACATTTATTTAGATTGGAGTCAGGAGTAAATTGCCTATATAAGTATTGTACCTGAGAGTGTCCTTTCAAGGACTTTTAATTAGTCGAAGTTAATTTTTTATTTTTTTGTAATGATCAAAAAAAATACTTGCAAAATAATGGATTAGAGAAGCTATACACCGTTTGGTAGGATATAAACTTCCCGTCCTGGCCTGCGAACGTACCTATTACTCGGCCTAGGATCCATTGCTGGGGCGGGGCGTTGTCTTCGCGAACGAAGACGAGCGCTCCTACCTCTACGTTGGGTTGTGGGTGCTGCCACTTGTTTCGCTCCTGCAAACTCAGGAGGTAACTCTTGGACCACGTTTGCCAAAACCGACGCTTGATTGAGCAGACATGCTGCCATCTGTCGGAGTAGCGCGTGCTGTGTTCCGGGAGTTCCGCTTCATCTGGAATTTCCCTCCGCCGGCAACCGATTAACAGGTGCGCCGTAGTTAGACCCTCGCCGTCGTTCGGATCCTGGCTGAGTGGAGCGATTGGACACGAGTTGAGCACGGCCTCTACCTCGACGAGCAGCGTTCTTATTTCTTCGGCGGGAGACTCGCGTTGCCGACGGCTCGTAGGAGCAGGTGCTTCGCCGACTTCACTGCCGCCTCCCATAACCCGCCGAAGTGGGGCACCCCGGGATGGTATGAAGACGAACCTGAACCCTTCGTCTGCGGCGTACTGGGCTATCTCGTATCTTCTGACTCAGAAACGCTTCCCTGAGTTCCTTGAGCTTGCGGTCGGCTCCCACGAAATTCGTCGCGTTCTCGCAGTGAATCGTCGCTGGTATTCCCCGGCGTCCAACGAACCTTTTAAGGGCGAGAATAAATTTATCAGAACTCAAATCAGATACAAGTTCTAAATCGACAGCTTTCGAGGTAAAACACACAAAGACCGCAATGTACATTTTTATCGGGGGCGACCCCGTATCTTTTGTGTGACGTAAATTGGACCGCAAAAATCTACTCCACAAACCATAAATGGTCGTAGAGCACGCAGCCTGTTGGCTGGTAAATTACCCATTATTTTTTCTTTTTAATTTTGGCGTATAGTGAAAGCAATGTATGCAGTTTCGCACGGTTCGACTACATGCCTCTCGAGCATTAACTAGCCAAATTTTTTCACGTAAAATTGCAACCAATGCTTTCGCACCTGAATGATGGTTGCGCAAATGTAGGAACCGTATATACAAATTTACGAACTGCGAATTTTACTCAATAATAGAGGAAATTTGGCATCGTACGGAATAGGCGCATTTAATAAACGACCGCCTACTCATAACAATTTCAACGACAAGGACTTTTCTGAATACTCATGCAAAAATGGATTCAATTTTTGCAAGCTCGACGGTAGTGGAAGGTTTTTTGACAATTTGGTTATTCCTTGGTTATATTCATCAAATTGGACTATTTGAACAATTTTCAAGAAGCTTAATTGCAACTCTTGTGCCGATGTTGTTGGATCATATTTGGTGGATCGATTTCTCACCTTTAAAGCCCATCGCAGAATATAGGCAAAAACTCGTAATAATTTTTTGTGTGAGGAATATTTTTCAATCACAGTTACGAGTGGATTACGTTCGTCACTCACTGCTACTAAGGCGCTGGCGTTTTTCTTCTTTTCCAGTGCTTGTTCTTCAGGCCTTAATTCGAAATGGGCATTTATTGGCCAACTTGCAGGGTCTTCTAAGAGGAACTGTGGGCCAGAAAACAATATTGAATTCTGTATTTCATCCACGCTACAACCCCGAAACACTTGATCCGCCGGATTTTGTTTAGTTGGCAAATGCCGCCACGAAGCATATTGAGTCAACTCTTGAATCTCGGACACTCTATTAGCAACGAATGTTTGCAAAGTTGATGGATGTGTTTTTATCCAATGTATAGTATTGGGGATATTGGGAGTTGTAATTGTTCTGCTGGTCGTCAAACCTCACACACAGCAAAGCAGTTTTTAGTAGATCAGTGCAGTACAAGCCTGAAACAAATTGGCGCATAATCATAGTCAACTTTAAGTATGCGTTAAATAAAATTAGAGCATACTTTAAAGAAAAGTATACTTCATCTTATTCATAGTCGAGTTAAAGTCGACTTTTTCAGTTAGAGCCATTGCTAAAGTTAGAGCGGCGAATAGCTGTCACTAAAGCCGCTGCTAAATATACTGAGGTTGAAAAAATCTCGCATATATAGCTATTTGGCTCAAACAAGAGCCACAGATGCCTATAAAAGTGGTATATTACTAACGGAAGCGTCATTTGTGACTCATGAAGGAGTCATTAATGACTCATAAAAGAGTCAATTATGACTCATGAAAGAGTCATTTATGACTCGTAAAAGAATCATTTATGAATCGTGAAAGAGTCATTTATGACTCATGAAGGAGGCATTTATAACTCATAAAAGAGTCAATTATGACTCATGGAAGAGTCATTCATTACTCAAGGAAAAGTAATTTATGACTCATGAAACTCATTTATGGCTCATTTTGTATTATTTAATTTTGTTTAATTTAATTTATTTTTGTAATATTTTATTTCATCTCATTTCATTTTATTTTTTATTATTTTTTTATTCTACCTTATTTTGTCCTATTTAACATGCATATTCGAAATTTTTTGTTTCTCCAACGTCCAAACACATGTTTTACCGCAATTTATTAAAAATGAATTATTTAAAAACTTAAATTAAATAAAAAATAAAATAAAAATTTCAAGGAAATTGCCAAGAGTCGAACTCGAACCTCCCGCTTACTACCGCGACGTCTTAACCGCTAGGCTACTGGGGCGCACTGCATTACCATTTTTATATAGAACTGCGTTACCATTGCTACTCGGTAGAGCATGGCGCTAAACTGACTATGATACACTTAAAAAAGAAGTGCACTTAAATTTTTTAGTATTACTCTTACTACAGTGTACACTAACTCAGGACTATGATTATGCGCCATTGATTCTATAGAAGGAGAAGCAACAAGTGTTTGCGAACTGAAATCTCATACCATTACTGAATGTGTTAAACCGTCAGTAATCTCGGATGGGTACGTTCCCAACTCATCCGAGGACGAAGATTTTGAAGCCGAGCGTCCTGGGCCATCGCTGAATGTGTGCGACATATCTTTGCGAAACTACGCCATGGCCTTAGATCGCACTGATACTTCGGACCGCTTTGGAGCACTACTCGCCACCACTACTTGCGTTTTTCTAGAGCCGCTAAAGTTAATAAAGATTTTGACCAGGATATTTAAAAAAAAAATTATATCTTACATTGATAATATTATTCTAGACAAAAATAAAATTTCTAGAGAGCGTTTAAAATTTCGCAAAGAAGCCCAAGCTTTGGTGAAAGAAAACTATTTTCTGCAAGGTATTTCCTTTGATGGAAAAAGAGACCTTACCCTTAAGAATGCTGAAATTAATAAAAAAAAGCGATTAAGTAGAACAGTGGAAGAACATATAACGCTAGTAAAGGAGCCAGAATCCAAATTTATTTGATATACCACACCCATTTTAAGCACCGGAGAGGGAATTTAGCAATCTATAGTAAGTTTTTTAAATGATCAAAATTTTTCGTTGAGCCATTTAGTCGCTATCAATTGTGATAGTACCGCAGTTAACACAGGCTATAAAACTGGCGTAATTGTTTGCATGGAACGATATTTGCAGCGGCCATTGCAATGGAATGTTTGTTTGCTGCATTTCAACGGGGTTGTGGCCGAGCAAAGAAGGAACAGAAATCCTTACATGCGGTTTTTCTTATACATATTTGGGGGTATATTTTGTTCAATTTTGTTTGTTTGTAGGTCTTCGAAGGTTATAAAAAAATCGCAATAGGTTTCATGCCTGAAAATATTGAGTGGAATATAAGATCTGATCAGCGTTACCTATATAGCATGGTTAAAGCGATTGATAGTGGTGTATGTAATGATCACCTTAGTAGGGAGAAACCTGGTCCTGTAAGTACAGCACTCTGGTTATCTACGGCGTCAAGACTTCTACGTTTATACGTATCCAAAAAGCACCCCAGCTCTTCCTTAATAAAGGCTGTGGAGTTTGTTGTTAAGGTTTACGCACCATTCTGGTTTTTGGTAAAGAGCCAGCCAGAATCTATACACGGAAGCCGTCACGTTTTTAAATATATTTGTTGGATGCGAGATTTGCCAGACGATGTTCAGAAAATAATTCGTCCTGTTGTAGAATACAACGCTTATTATTGCCATCCGGAAAACATTATTTTGTCAATGATAACGGATTCAGACCAAACTGTACGTTTTGAAGCGTATGAAAAAATAAGAGCCGCTCGGCGCAATCAGCAATCAGTTCTGCGTGTATTTTATCTACCAAAACAAGGAATCGTAAATTTCAATACACTGAAGAACAACTTGCTTTTTATCAATATTCTGAAGCTGAAGTTATAAAATTACCAGGTAAAACTTTGTAACAAGAGACTGAGTTTTTTCTATTGAATGGTTTATTGCAGAATTCTTATGCCATTCCCAAAATACGGAACGTCTCGTTCGTGTTGTTAGTGAATCTGCGCTAGCAGTTACAGATCATAATCGCTTGGGCCATATTTTTTCAAAACTGGAAAGCAGGTGCCGCTACAGTCTGCTTGAGTCTCGTCAAAATTTAATTTAAAAATTTTGTGATGTTGATAATTCTGAAACGTGTAGTTTACCTTACCACCCTCGTGAAGGGTGGATACCTTGCCGCGGTACGAGGGCTTAAGTCGATAGCCACAGGGCTACGCTGGCCTTGTGATCATAGCTCCGTACGGCACTTCATCACGAGAGCAGCCTAGCCTCTCTGGCGCGACGACAAAGATCTTCCCCCTCCCAATCCAGGGTGTTATGCGAAACCGTGCCCATTGGACGTTTGCAGCCGGGAGGCAAATCGTGGCTGTATTTGAACGGAGCCTCTCTGATACCGGGTCGCCTCAGAGAGTAAGCATGGCCTTACCGCGGTACGGGGCTCTGCTGCGGCGGACAACACATTTTCTCCTACTCTTCCCTTGACCCTAAGCTGGCCTTGTCCGGCGATGGGTCGTACGAACAAGATGAACTCAAATAACCTAAATAAAAACGAAAAATCTAAAAAACAAACAACGCCAAATTTCACTCCTCAGCAAAGGAGAGCTATGGAGGAGCAGGCGAGAAAGCAACAACAACGCCGGAGGACAACCTCCGTTCCACAATCAAGGGGGGTTGATCGACAGCGATGGCAACTACGAGTCGGTCAACCAACCCTCTATCGAGTAAGATTGACTTGATGGGAGCTAGCACCAGTGTGGTTGCGAACGCAGCTAAGCGGACAACGGCGGATGCTAAACTCCCATCAACCCCTGATATGAAAACCAGTATCTTTACGTCTGTGGCAGCGGTCTCACGACCTGGCCTCGGAGTTTCGAAGGAGAAGGAAGCTGCAACTGAGATGTCGGCAAGGAGAGCGACCGCGATGGCAACTACGGGTCCGCACTCCCGGGAGACATCTCCCCGCAGCTTCACATACCACGAGAAAAGATTGGCTGCAAAGATCCTGAAGAGGTATGAATGCTCACCATGTCCAATGGGGGAGCTCCGATATCAATGCTAGGGGCGAGTCTCTGTTTGATTACCTCTTAACAACTAAGCTGGTAATTTGCAACGTGGGTAATGAGCCTACTTTTATCACTAAGACCCGCAGGGAGGTCATAGACTTCACTATCTGTAGTGAAGGCGCTTATGAGTGGGTCAGAAAATGGCGGGTTCTGGAAGAACATTCATTCTCCGGACCCCCGTTAGATAGAAATGGTTCTAGACTTTATTGTAGAACAACCAATCATGAAGCGCAATCCACGTAACACTAATTGGCAGTTACACAATGAAATGTTAGACAAAGACCTGCCAGTACTGCCCTCACAATCCCCTCATCAGTAGAGGAGCTGGAGGATCTTGTTACTACATTTACATCGGCGCTCTCAAATGCTCTAGGACAGGCTTGTCCAGTGCCAAAACCACGCGGTAAACACAGGCCACATTGGTGGTCCTACGATTTGGACTCGCTCCGCAAATCATGCCGGAAACAATTTAACAAGGCCAAGAGCCTCGGCTCTGAGCCTCACTGGCACGAATATAAAGCTAAACTTAAGGGCCTACAAAAAAGCTCTGAGACAGGCGAAGAGGACCTCGTGGAGAAATTTCTGCACTGGCGTCGAAAAGGTCGACGCCACAGCGAGACTTAGACGAGTCCTCTCGAAAAGTCAAACAGCCATCAGCTATTTGCGAAAACCTGACGGATCCTGGACCAGCACGGAAGAGGAATCCCTTGAGCTGCTCTTGAATACACATTTTGCGGGGAATCTGCATGACGCACCACTAGCACCTGCAACAAACCTGGCAGTAAATATACCCATCACTGAGGAAAGGGTAAGGTGGGCAGTTAAGAGCTTTGAACCGTATAAGGCTGCCGGGCCGGACGGGATTATCCCCGCGCAACTTATAAACACGTTCCTGGAGAAGCGCCTCGGTAGTGTTTATCCCTAAGGCTGGGAAGGCATCCCACTACGAACCAAAAGATTACAGACCGATCAGTGTCTCGTCCTTTGTACTCAAAACCTTTGAGAGGATACTAAGCGACTACCTCTCAACGACTACTGATAGCAACCTTATCTCTAGCTATCAGCATGCATACACCAAGAGTAAATCAACAGAAACTGCTCTGCACAGCCTAGTATCTGTCATTGAGAAATCGCTGTGTGAAAAGGACTACTGTCGCGTGGCCTTCTTAGACATTGAGGGGGCTTTCAACAATATAAGCCCGGAGGCGATCAACTCGGCTCTAACTAATCTGGGCGTAGATAGACCTCTAACTGGTTTAATTGACCAACTTCTAAGAGGAAGGAAAATAGCTTCTTCACTTGGTACGGTTGAGTTATCACGCTATGTCACAAGGGGAACGCCCCAGGGTGGTGTTCTTTCCCCGCTTTTATGGAACCTCACAGTCAACTCGTTGCTACGTGGAAGATAGTGGCATACGCAGACGATTTAGCTATTGCATTCAGAGGCAAGTTCCCACAAACTCTGTGTGAGCTCATGCAAGTAGCACTGCGATAGGTTTCGAGGTGGTCCTCTCGCTGCGGACTTAGTATCAACCCGGGGAAGGTGGAACTTGTCCTCTTCACCAACCGGTACAAAATACCGCCACTAAGCCTACCAGAACTAGATGGCACGCGCCTGGGCTTGTCGGATAACGCCAAGTTTCTAGGCATAGTTCTGGACAGGAAATTGAATTGGAAGAAGAATGTTCTTCAGCGCCAGAAGAAAGCTTGCATCGCTCTTTACACATGCAAAAGAGCCATTGGCAAAAAATGGGGGCTCAGCCCTAGAGTATGCAGTTGGATCTACACGGCCATCATTCGCCCAATCATGCTGTATGGAGTCGTCGTATGGTGGCCGGCGCTGAGCAAGGCAACATACCTGAACCTGTTGCGGAAAGTCCATAGACCCAATATGATCTGTATAAGCGGTGCGCTAAGGACAACGCCCAACGAAGCCCTCCAGGTCAATCTGAGCATTTTGCCACTTGATCTGGAAGGGTTTCGGTCAGCGGCGGCATCAGCTCTGCGCCTAAGAGAAACCTCCAGTTGGGGTGCGGGTACTATTGGACACTCCAGTATTCTGGAATCTTACAGCTTTCTCCCTCTAAGCACAGATCGTTGTGCGACCACTACAGTCGGGGATAACTGTTTCAAAATAAACATTCCCAGCAGAGAAGACTGGGAGAGGACGGATTGGTGTCCCGAAACAAATGGTGGCACTTCCATATACACCGACGGCTCGAAGTTGGACGGCAGAGTTGGAGGAGGGGTTTATTCAAGGGATTTGGACCTTAAGCTCTCCTTCAGACTAGCTGATCATTGTAGCGTCTTCCAGGCGGAAGTCTGGGCAATCCTGGACGCCGCGGCCTGGTTAAGCAAACGTGTTATCGGAGAAGATATCGATATTTTCAGCGATAGCCAAGCGACAATCAAATCCCTTGGCTCATACACGTTCAATCTGAACTGACGCTCAGCTGTCGTCGATCTCTTCAGGAGATGGCCCAACAGAACCGCCTAAACCTCATATGGGTCCCGGGACATAGGGATATTGAGGGAAACTGTAAGGCAGACGAGCTTGCCAGGCAGGGCACGACCAAGCAGGTTCTTCAGGATAAAGAGCGCTTAGGTATGCCGTTTGCCACATGGAAACTAATGCTGAAGGAGCACACACTCCGTCAAGCCAACGAAAGATGGCTGCAATCCCCACGATGTCGGATATCGAAACAAACCTGGGCAAAATTGGATCTTAAAAGGTCTAGACGCATTTATGCCCTAACTAGGAGGGAAATCTGCATATTGAAAGGGGTATTACCCGGCCACTGCCTCATTGGTAGGCATGCAGAAAGGCTAAGTGTGCCCTACCGACGATGCTGCAGGAGTTGCAAAGAATTAGGAGGAGGAAACAGTGGAGCACCTCATCTGCAACTGTCCAGCTTTAAGCGGCGCGAGAACGCGAGTTGGGAGTTCCGTTCCTAGATAGCCTAAGCCAGATCGCAGAACTGGACATAAAGGACTTGATGGGCTTCATAAAGTCATCTAAGTGGTTCGAGGAGGAGTAACGGTGTCGGTTTAGGAGTGTCAGTCCCGGGATTCTGCTATGTGGAAAATCCCAACAACTCAGGGATTTTCCATATGGCTGGGTCCCGGGACTGACTTTCCTTGTGTTGGTGGTATCACAACGGGCCTTTCAAAACTGGCTCTCCGGCAGCCACTTGAACCTACCTACCTACCTTGCTTCAACTAAATTTACATGGACATATACATACACTCATATGTAGTAAATATTTTTATTTGTTTACTAATATTTTTTTTTACTTCAAAGATAACAAATGTATGGCTTGCTGAGACATTTATTATTATGAAGAGAAAAGTTTTATATAGGGGGGTAGAAATCGAGTTACGCGGTTTAACTCGGGTTGGGGTCTGTTTTGAGTAAAAGGACATTCAGGAGATATGTAGTACTAAAAAATACCTATTCAACGATATATCAAACTTTGCAATCGGATTATAAATAAAAAAGTTGTGAATAAATATCGATTTTGACTGTTTTTAGGACTCTCGTAGGATGAAAATTTGTATCATGCCTAATTCGCCGCAGGGTCATCTTTCATCCTAGGGGGGGGTAATTGCAAACTTTTTTTTTTGTATGGGCACCGACCCGGTCTATTGTGCTGTCAATAGGTCGACTCAACATCGGCGCAATGCGTGACCATAACTTGGCCAAAAGATGCGCTGCCAGGAGCTCTAAACGAGGAAGAGACTTAGTCTTCAGCGGAGCAACCCTGAATTTTGCAGTTAGTAGAATGCATTTAACCTCACTAGCGAATTGGCTTCGAATATAAATGCAACAACCATACGCCGTTATCGAGGCGTCGGCGTAGCCATGTATTTGACAATTAGCACTCGACTCAGTATAAACAAACCGAGGCATGCTGATTGAAGGCAATTGTAATAAATTCGCTTTGAAATTCTGCCAACTGCTGTTGAGATACAACGGAATCGACTCATCCCAATCTAGCTTCTTAATCCACAGCTCTTGCAATAAGATTTTAGCTGTGGTCGCTAGTGGGGCCAGCAAACCAAGAGGATCAAAGAGTCGGGCAGATACGGATAAAAAATTTCGTTTTGTAGCACGTACATACCTCATCAAATGTATCATCTAGTTTAAACCGAATTAAGTCGTCTTTTGGCGACCAGTGGATTGCCAGCGTTTTAGTGAAGTCTGAATCGTTGAAACTTAACGATTTTTCCAGACTCTGACTGTCGAAAAAACTCGGGTGGTTAGAGAACCACCTTGCTAGCTGTAAACCTGCCGACTTTAGGATGTCAGTTACCTCACAGCGAATTCTGTCGAGGGATTCAAAATCTTCAGATCCGGTTAACAGATCATCAACGTAAAAATCGGTACTTATTACTTGGCACCGAGTGGATATTCTTGTGCATTCATATCACTTACCATCTGCAAACACCGTGTTGCGAGAAATGGAGCTGGCGCAGTGCCATAGGTTACGGTGTTTAAAAGAAAAATTTGCAGAGGCTCGGATGGATGCTTTCTCCACACTATTAACTGAAAACTTCTATCATTTTCATTTACGAGAACTTGGCGATACATCTTAATGATATCCCCCGTAATAGCATACTTATGCATTCGAAAGCGAAGTAGCGTCGAAAAAAGTTCTTCTTGAATGGTCGGTCCAATCATCAAAATGTCATTAAACGCAATTTGTGTTGACGTCTTACTCGACGCATCGAAAACAACGCGGAGTTTCGTCGACGTAATTTGTGGTCTTAAGACACACTGATGCGGAATGAAATAGTGGGCTTCACTCGGGATTTTGTTATCAGTAGGGTTCATGTGGCCCAATGCCAAGTACTCATCCATGAAGTCCAGATACATTTGACGTAGTTCTGGATCTTTCAACGTACGTCTCTCCAGCGCCTGAAACCGCCGAGCTGCGGTTTCAAATGACTGACCTAAGGGTCTATTTGGGCAGGTTTGAACGGCAATGTTACTTGAAGCCGTCCCGACGGTAAGACTTCAGTAGTCTTAACGAAGTAGTCTTCGCTTTCCATTTGCTCGGCAGTGTACTTTGTAGCCTGTGATTCCGAAGGGCTTTCTTCCATTGCCCAGAATCTTTGGTCAATTTCATCAATTGCTTCGGAATCATCGTCGGCTTTGCATAATGCACTGCTAGCTTCGGAATGTTCACTTTGGTGGGAGACGTATTTGCCTGAAATAACCCAACCCAAAAGTGTTTTTTGAAGTGTTGGAAACCTTGGGTCGGTTTTTATTTGACCAACCGACAAAAGATCGAAAAATGTCTCGGCTCCCAACAAAAGATCGACTTTTGAGGACTTATGCAAAACAGCATCGGCTAATGCAATATTAACTAGAATTTTCCAACCTGTTGTGTTAACAGCCAGACCTGGGTGATTTGCCGAAATCGCTCCCATTACCCAAAAATCTGCGAGAAACTCAAAATTGTTAACTCGGGATTTTATGACTGCACTCACTTTTGACCTAACCTTTTGGGTGGCATTGCCAATCCCATTTACTGTCGCCTTCTCTCGTCGAATTCGCAGCTTTTGTGCCAGCTCTTCAGTCATAAAATTAACTTGAGACCCTGAGTCAAGTAAAGCACGAGCTGACACATAATCACCGGAGCAAGTTTTTACCCGCTGTCGCTAACATAACGCGATCAGGCACGCTCACTGTGTGCATAGCTTGAGTGGTCGAAGGTTGTGGTGTTGTTTCGAACGATATCGGGTATTGGTGTAACATGGTGTGGTGTGACCGGTTACAAACTCGACACCGTTCTAATTTGCATTTAGAAACCGTATGTCCCTTGCGTAAGCAATTTATACACAATGGGACCGATTTCGCGAAATCGAATCTCTGCTGAGGAGAGAGAGTTTTAAATTTAGGACAGGTGGTCAAAAAGTGGTATTTGGAGTTGCAGTGAAAACACGTATGGCTTTTGGATTTTCGGCAGCTCAAACAGTTTTGAAACTATGCTCGAAAATATTAGACATTTGTCAATATACTTTTTCAGGTTTGAAAGCGCCTTCGGCTAATTTTCTTCCATCATTTGGAAGACCTTCACCGTTCCTAAAGCTTCACCAGACAAATACGAAACTAAATGTGTAAATTTTTCGATGTCTGAAAGCGCAGTGTTGTTATGAACAAGGCTCTCAAACAAACTCATAAAGTTTTTAAACTCTGAAGCCTGCCCTCGAAACTTGGGCAGCGACATTTTCGAAAGTCTTGAGCTGTGAAGGAGCTGCCAAGAGCTTTTGATTTAATTCTTCAAGGCTGTCACGAGTGTCATCATCTTCATCGATCTCTTCTATTTCAGACTGACACGCCAGAAGATTTTCGCTGTAACTGTTCAGCATTTCGAGTTGACACTCAACTTCCGACGGATCTGATGAAATTGAGTTATCGAGAATCCCCGTTTTTATTCTAGCTAAGCTTCTTTTTAAAATTGTCCTATGCCTTTTTAAAGATATGGCGTCTTCCACCTGATTCCTTTTTTTTACTCATCTTGATTCGCTATGCATAGTAACTTTGTACAAAATTATAGTTTGGAAGTTTTCAACTTAATAATACGAAAACGAAAAAAAAATTGTTGAAACTTCACTAAACTATCGAAAAAATGGTGCAAATCAAGAGGTAGAATCTTATAATCCCTTACTTAGGAAAACTAGACCCAAAGTCGAAAGTTTTTAAGGGCCTAACCGTGAGCAAAAATATGGTCAACGATTTAACCAAACACTTAAAGCTGTATAGCTTTCGAAAAATATTTGTCAGAATGGTAATCGGAGAGTGTCGGATATTGTACGAGGTAGTTTTTCACTAAACAATCCCGAAATCTTGTTTCACGAAATTTATATAAACAAATTAATTTCAAAGTGAATACGAGAAATGCCAAAAATTATAGCTTGTTGGGTGATCTTTGCAGCAATTTAACAAGAACAACAACCTCAACAGCTTTAAATTGTTAGCACTCAATACCTGTTCTTCATGGACTGGTTCGTTTCCAGCTTCGACTTCCCTTTTGCAAAGTAAACAGCTGCACTTCATTCCTGGTGAAAACTTTAGTGGCCAAATATCTTATGACAGCAGGGGTATTGCGCACAAATGGCACTGGACAATCAGCAGCAGTATTCGTTATGTGTGTGTGTGCAGCGCAATGTCTATTGCAAATCGCCTTTTCAATAAAAATAACATTTTTTTTTACTTAGCTCTTGTTGCAGTAAGTATCAAACTTTTTACTTTTCAAATATAGATTGAGTAACGCACTTGTGGGTAAGTAAAACCTCTTTAAATTTTTCGTAAAATATTAGGTAAGTACCGTTTCTTGTTTCAATCTAATCTTGGCTTGCGTCATAATGACGCCTAGGCGATTTTGGCCGTTTCGTATCAAAGCACGACAGTCATTTCTTTTTAGTGATAACTGACGCCAATTGGAAACCCCAAGGGGTTCAAGTCATCCTCCACCTGTTGTTTCCATCTCAGTCGAGGTCTCCCCCCTCCTCTGCTGCCGAATTCGGGTGTCGATAGGAAAACTTTCTGTGCTGGTGCTTCTTTGTCCATTCGCATAACATGACTCAGCCAGCGGAGCCTTTGGGCTTTAATCCGCTGAACTATGGTCAGGTCTGCGTAAAGCTCGTACAGCTAATCGTTAAATTTCCTTCGATACTCGCCGTTGGCATCACGGGAAGGACCATAAATCTTCCGGAGAACTTTTCTCTCAAATACTTCAAGGGCCATCTCATCTTCTCTTGACACTGTCCATGATTCCGAGCCGTACATCAGAACTGGTATGATGAGAGACGTGATCTTTGTGTTTCGAGAGAGGACTTTACTTCTCAATTGCCTACTTAGTCCAAAGTAACACTTGTTGGCAAGAGTGATTCTCCGTTGGATTTCTAGACTGATATTGTTTTCGGTGTTAATGCTGGTTTCCAAGTAGACGAGGTCCCTCACCGTTTCAAATTTGTAGCTATCACGGTGACTTGGCTGCCAAGGCGCAGGTGCGCCGATTCTTTCTTTGATGACAGCAGATACTTCGTCTTGTCATCGTTGACCACAAGGCCCACTTTTTTTGCTTCCTTATCCAGCCCAGAGAAGGCAGCCTTGGGGCGCGGTTGTTAAGGCGAATGATATCAATATCATCGGCATACGCCAGCAATTGCACGCTCTTGTAGAAGATTGTTCCATTGCGGTTTAGCTCTGCTGCTCGAATTATCTTCTCCAGCATCAGGTTGAAGAAATCGCACGAAAGGGAGTCGCACTGTCTGAAGCCTCGTTTGGTTCCAAATAGCTCAGAGAGGTCCTTCCCGATTCTGGCGGCGCTGTTGGTTTTTCTCAACGTCATTTGGCAAAGCCGTATAAGCTTTGCAGGGAAGTCAAATTCAGACATGGCGGCATACAGGCAACTCCTTTTTGCGCTGTCAAAAGCGGCTTTAAAATCGACAAAGAGGTGGTTTGTATCTATTCTTTTATCATGGGTCTTCTCCAGGATTTGGCGTATCGTGAAAATCTGGTCGATGGTAGACTTACCAGGTCTAAAGCCTGATAAGGTCTTTCACATAATACGCTAGAAAGAACCTTATATGCGATATTAAGAAGACTGATGCCGCGGTAGTTGGTGCGGTTAGCGGGATCGCCTTTCTTGTGGATTGGGCAAAGCACACTTAAATTCCAATCTGGAGGCATGCACTCGTCTGACCATATTCTGCATAAGAGCTGATGCATGCTTTTTACCAGCTCTTCGCCTCCGTGTTTGAACAGCTCGGCGGGTAGTCCGTCTTTTCCAGGCGCTTTGTTGTTTTTGAGCCGGGATATAGCTATCCTCACTTCATCATAGTCAGGTGGTGGGACGACTTTTCCATCGTCAGGGATTGGGGTATCGGGTTCGACGTCTCCCTCGCAGTTTAGCAGTGAGGAGAAGTGCTCCCTTCATAATTAAAGTACACTCTGTACGTCGGTTACCAGGTCGCCATTATTGTCCTTACAGGAACTTGCCCCGGTCGTAAAACCTTCCGTTATCCGCCGGATATTTTCATAGAATTTTCGGGCATCATTCCTGTCAGCCAGTATCTCAAGCTCCTCACACTCACGCCTTTCGGCTTCACGTTTCTTTTTTTTGAAAAGGCGTCTTCCTTCCTCGCCTCACTGTAGCGTTGCCATACACTGGGGATTGCGCCTATTCGCAACGTCTCCCTGTATGCAGCGTCCTTTTTGTCCGAGGCAGTGCTACATTCCTCATCGTACCAGTTGTTCTTGCGGGCTCACTGAAACCCTATAGTGACCTCAGCGGCGGTACGTAATGAGTTAGAGATATGCTTCCATTGCTCGGTAACATCGTTAGGTCGAGGATTGCTCTCCGATAGCAGGTGTGAGAGTAGAGTGGAGAAATTATCAACTGTCTGTGTCGTGCGCAGCTTCTCGACGTCAAACTTTCCTTCCGTTACTGTGCGCACTTTCTTCGCTGCACAGAGGCGTGTGCGTATCTTGGCTGCAACAAGATAATGGTCAGAGTCGATATTGGGACCACGTAGGGTACGCACGTCCAGAACGGTGGAGCTGTGTCTGCCGTCGATCATGACATGATCAATCTGGTTTCTAGTTCTTTGATCAGGGGACAGCCATGTGGCTTGGTGTATTCGCTTTAGCTGGAACCTGGTACTACTGATGACCATATTGCGTCCAGCGGCGAAGTCAATTAACCTAGTGCCGTTGGGGGATGTTATATCGTGGAGACTGAACTTTCCAACTGTAGGACCAAAGACTCCTTCCTTGCCCACCTTGGAATTAAAGTCGCCGAGCACGATTTTGATATCATGCTGGGGGCAGCGATCATAAGTCTGTGCAAGTTTATCGTAGAAGGAGTCCTTCTCTGCGTCGTCCGTCTCCTTAGTCGGCGCATAGGCGCAGATAAATGTTATGTTGAAAAACCTCGCCTTGATGCGGATCGCAGCGAGACGCTCGTCCACAGGAGTGAACGCTAATACTTGGCGGCGAAGTCTTTTTTCCACCACGAATCCTACACCACGCGCTTTGCCGCATATCTGGCCACTATAGTATACCTCACAAGGACCGATGGTCGTCTTTCCTTGCCCCGTCCATCGCATTTCCCGCAGGGCGGTGATGTCGGCCTTTGCGCCTACGAGGACATCAACCAGTCGGGCAGCGGTACAGTCCCTTGAAAGGGTCCGGACATTCCCGGTACATGCCCTAATATCCAAATCATTATGCCTTATTCGTTTTGCCGGGTCGTCAACACTAAAGGGGGTTCTCATCCGAGGCTTTGAATTTGTTTTCATTGGAATTAAGTTTTTTACGTGGCGGGTCCCAAACCCAGCGCACATCCCGTTTCGGGGTTCTTGGAAAATATCTACACATTTATATAGCGAGCCGCTTGCTTCAAGACAGACGCCCGCTTGCAGCCGCACCTCATGGTAACGCAAAAACCTCCGTGAGCACTCTAACCAAGTATGTCAGAGTGGCCCCACCGGGGCTCCCTCTCTTTCTGCCGCGAACGGGGACGCAAGAGTCATCATTACACTCCTTGTTTCAATAAATTTTTATTTTCAGATTTCACTGCTATATTTTTGTGCGTCACTGTACCGAACGTTTGGTGTGGATATAGGAGCGTAGGTAAATTTTTGCTTTTGCACTATTTTCAAGGACTCAAGAAACAGAACTTTCTTATTTTATTTTACAACCGTAACTAATAATTTTCGACACAGGTAAGCATTTTTCACCACTGCTTTAACTTTTGACACTTGGTAAGTATCAGTATGTGAGATATTTTAAAATCTTTTACAATTTTATTTTAAAACTTTAAAAAATTTTGATTTTTAACTTTAAAAAGGTTTATTTAATATATTTTGCTCTGTTTCAGCCTTTTCAGTTTTTTTCTGTTTTCTTTTTGCCACTGCACTGCACTAATTTATGTATGTATTTTGTTTTTGCACACACGACCGCGACAGGCAATTAATTATTTAACGTTTTGTTGTTTTTTAATATATTTATCATACAATTATTTATTTAGTTGTATTTTAAATTTTGTATTTCAACTAAATCTTTTTTTATTTTTCAAAACTTAATTTGAAATTAACTTTAATTTTTTGTTTTATTTATTTAGTTTTTTTATTTAAGCATTTACTTGCACTTTTTCACAATTTCTTAATAATGTATTTAATTGTTTCTAATTTTTTAATTTGCAATATGTCCCTGCTCGGGCGCAATGAAAATTTACTAATAATTTTTAGTATGAAGGTTTTACGTTCGCTAAGTAAATAATTTGGGGAGCACGGAAAAAAGCAATATAATATACGAAATCCCCTGTAATGGAAAAAACAACGAGTAATGTCACAGCGTATATATTGGCACAACAAAAGGAAAATTAAAAAGTCGTTTATCACAACACAAATCTGACTATAAATATTGCCATCAGACTACAAATCAAAAAACAGCACTCATGACCCACTGTACTGAAAACTCCCACTCACCAAACTTTGACGACGCCAGAGTTCTTCAACAAGAACAACATTACAGCAAACGATTTACACTGGAAATGCTTCATATTATAAACACTCCGACTAGAAAACGAATGAACTACAAAACGGACATAGAAAACAACTCGGCTAGCTTCTATCGCCATTTGTTTACAAACAAACAAATAGTGACCAACTCCACGTCAAGTGATACACACGTGTAAAAAATGTATGTAATTAATTTTTTAAAAATCAAAAACTTTTTTGTAATGATGTTGTTATTTATTTTATTTATTTTGTTGTTTTTATGTTTTGTAGTTTCACCCTGAAGACGATTACCGTGTGTAATCGAAATATATTGGTAATAAAAACAAAACGTTTGTGTTTTATTAAAACTTGGACCTCAAGCCAGCTTACATAACTCTTTAGTAACCAAAAGGTCGCCAAAATCAAAAAGATAAAAGAAAATAATAATAAAATAAAATAAATTATAAAATAATATAAAAATGTAATTACAATAAAACATAGTAAAAAACATAAAAAAAATAAAAATAAAAGGTAAAAGAAATAAAAAAATAAATTAAAACAAAATAATAAAGTGAAAAAAAAATAAAAAATTAATTAATTTAAAATAAAATCAAATAAAAAAATAGAATACAATAAAAATAAAGGAATATCTATAGCATTAAAAATATAGCTTAAAATAAAAAAAAAAAAAAAAAACTAATGGCGGCGATATACTAACAGGTTATCATAACCTCTAACGAGATTTTTAGCCGAGCTTCTCTTTCCAACTTGTGGTGTGTTGCTTTTTGAGTTTTTCCTACAAGTTGGCGGGACCTACAGTTTTTTGCCGACTCCGAACGGCACTTGCAAAGCAAATGAATTTTTTGCTGAGAAGCTTCTCATGGCAGAAATACACCCGGAGAGTTTGCCAAACTACTGCCGAGGGGCGACCCCGTTTTAGAAAAATTCTTTTTCTAAATAATTTTTGATGTTACTTTTGCCGGGCATCGAACCGCCACGACTTGGTGTAGAAGGCCGAACACTTAACCGCTACACCACGGCGGCCGCTAACAAAATAAAATAGTATAAAACAAAACGAATTACACAAAAAAGTGTATTTTAAAATAATTCAGTACAGCAAAATAAATTAAAATAAACTGATGTAAAGAAAATAAAAATAAAATAAATTTAGGTATTTGTTTCCTTTAGGGGTCAACTGCTAATAAATTAGCTAAAATTATGGGAGATAGCTCAAGGTTTGGCCTCAGGATCACGAATCCGGAAGCACTTTTTTTTTAATATTTTGCTTCTCTGAAGAGATATTTGCAATCAAAGCTGCAAGTTTTTTATGTGGTTGTTGTAATTTTATTAGGCTGTACTTAAAAACGTGCGAAAAAATGCGTACCATCGCGTAGCCCAGGGTTATTTATCATAAGCGCGGCCGAAGGCCGCCAACTCAGAAAGGTGTTATAAACATAAATACCATGGATTCCGCCCCAATTTTGGTATCGTTTTTTAAAATCTGGCAACCCTGGTTACAAATTTGAGGGGTGTAAGAGTAGGTCGCCTCCCCGTTGGTGCACCCTGGGTAACGCTAAATGACCTACATGGCCTACATGGCTAGTTTCTTGTATTGCCGGTTCTACGAGAACGGTACCAGTACTTTTGCTGTACCCATCGTGCCGAAACGACCCGGGCCGTTTTCCTATATCGACCCGGACAAGAGCAATACACTCGGGGTGACCCTGTCTGACATTTAGGCAGGACTACACCTCGCTACTACAACAACAACAACAAATTTGACATTTCATTTCGTGTGATAACTTTAACATTATGAACAGCTGTAAATAACGATTTCAACTAGTTTTTTCAAGAAAATGGACCAATTCTACCAAGAAAAGATAGAAGCCTTTTCGACTCTTCATTTAATGTTACTCTACAGGTGTTTAAAACACCACGGTGGTGCATTTTCTTTCGGTGGCTTTGTGTAAACAGGTTCGAAATGAGTCAATCAAATTCGCCAAATTTGGTGCAGTATAAATGTACTATAAGGCTAGCCGATAATCGCCAACGTAACATTCAGAATACAAATAGCAGACGATATCGGCCGGGCAGCTATCGTTCGTTTTGCCTATCGTTCGCCAAAGAGAATGAGGCTGTTAATGTCAGTGTGGGACTTGAACCTAAGCACTAAAACTCCAAGCGTCATGTACCGATCCCCCCCGGTACTACCGTTAAGTATTCCGTCGGGAGGTGGTTTGAGCACTACTATCAACGTTTGTTGGTAGGCGTAACCATCCATTTCAGTTCTTGACTGGGGATCTTTTTACTAGATTTTTTTTTATTTTACTATTCGGGAGTCGTGTTGAGAAGGTCGTTCTTGTCCGCCAAATCAAATAAATGTATAAATATAGCTACATACTCTCATAAACGTAAACATAAAAATGTAAAACATTAATCCTTTGGCCCTGATTTATTAGCACTTACAATTACCAGTTGAGTATCCTCGAGGATAGGAAGATGGAAAGGCCGTGGTTCCAAACCGCCTTTATCAAAATGACGCATGTTTACTATCAAAGACTTACACTTGGACAGTTGGACGGGCCGTGGGTCCAAAACTGTCCTCAGTGTGCAGTATTTGCCGTTATTGATCAAGAGACCAGTCGTTTGGAAGGACCGTGGTTCCAATCCGCTTTACAACTACTTACCCATGTATTGTTATCCAAGACAGTTGGACTGGCCGAGGGTCCATAACTGTCCTCAGTGGGCAGTATTTGGACGGTTGGAGAGTCGTTGTCCCCAATCCATCTACGATCTTCCAGCCTCGCTCCTAGCTTAGTTCTCCCTTCTTTCCTGGCTTCTTTGCCACTTCATGGTTTCTGCAGTCCATTTTAGTTTGCTTTGTAGTCCTCCTACGCAACATTATCGGTAGCCTTGTTCTGAAGCTAATCGATCTAGGGCGTTCGAAGAATACGTGATAGACGTCCTCAACCGCTGCGTTTATATCGTTGTGCAGCCCTGCTTAATATAGGCTTTCCCTGCGCGGGTGTAGTTTTACAGTCTTCAAATGGCGCAGCCACAAAAAAAAAAAAAAACGTTGATCTGTGAACTCAATACATTAATTTTAATATATTGTGGCGAGCTAAATCCAAATCCCTCATCAGAATCAGCCTAACAGGTCGCAGTTCTTCTCTAACCTAACAAAACCATCACAAAATAATATTGGACCTTTTTGCAAGGTTAGGGCCGAACCTCGGGCCCGTTGTTGAATTCTGATATTGAATTCGGATTCAGCATCCAATTTGCCTTAAGAATATGTATTTAGCTTTATTCGATGTTCGAATTTTCAAACCAAAATCGGGAATTCTGAGAAAATTTCAGTCTAGGCAGCTTTTGTAGGGAATTCAATTTCCTACAAAAATACGTTCAGGTAAATGGTGTTTTACTACAATGGTTTGTCGTTTTTATACCAAATATGAGGTAAAGTCTGTAAAATCTGAACTAGACTTCAATTTAAAAATCATTTAAATTATAGTCATTTTTTTCAATGATTTATCGTTTATATACCAAATTGGAGGTTAAGTCTGTATAATCTAAACTAGCGATGATAGACCTCTAGACTTTAATATAAAAATTGAAAAAATTACAGTAATTTTTTTCACCTTTCTTAAAAAGAAAATCAATATAATTTTTGAAAAAAAAACGAAATTTTGAATTTTTGGCCCAGTCTAATATACATCCATATATACCTGCAAATAAATGTAACTTTATATAGACTTATATAACAAGGGCCATCCCTCTTTTTTTATTTGCCATTGAATCTATTATTTCGTCAACTTTTACTTACTTTTTCTGTGTCCCTGTGGACATTCAATACACAGGGCGAAAACCACCTAATAAAATAGAACAAAAGTAAGAAGATATCTCTATAGTTTTTCGTTAAGAGGATAGGCTTCATATATTTGTAGAGAAAATCCTATTAGTGTTTTCAAAGAGAAATCACATAGTATTGAGAAGTTTTTTGTTTTTAATATTTTAAATTAAAAAAAAAAAAAAAATACCTTCGTCTCTGACTTCTATCCCCTTTTTGTGCCTCGAAGCTGTTCAAAGGGACAATCTTCTTATTTTTATGAAGATTTTTTAGCTCTGTGTAGTGCTAGACATTTTAGGCTGCCTTCTCCAATTTGTTTGTTATTTTATTTTCACAAAAATTCCGACTCGATTTGCTTAGAATTCTTCACTTTTAAAGCTGCATGGACGTTAGCGAATTCGTCACAATTGGTGTCAGAAGCGGTATCGTTAAAAAAAATCAAGGACATTGAAAAGGATAACACGGACATTGAAAAGGATAACAAGGACATTGTAAAGGCAACAAGGGCATTGCAGGGATAACAAGGACATTGTAAAAGTAACAAGGAATTTGCAAGGATAACAAGGACATTTTAAGGATAACAAGGACATGGCAAAGTTGAATGAGTTGAAGATCCAGCAACTCAAAAACGAGTTGGAACGAAGTGGATTGTCAACAACGGGCAATAAAGCAGAGCTACAATCACGGTTGCGAGAAGCTATGGAAGCAGAGGAAATAAACGTTGACGATCATGTTTTTCAGCTTTCGGAAGAGGGAGCGACGAAAATAGAAGAGCAAAAGGACTCTCCGGATTCAGTGGGAAATGTGGACACACACTCTTTATTGGCTGCCTTGGCTCAGATGTCAAAGAACATAACATCAAACATGGCATCTCAGTTTGAAGAGCAGGAGACACGTATGTCATCACAGATCTCCACTAAACTGGAAGAACACAAGGCTTATGTGTCATCACAGATTAAGGAAGAGTTGATGGAACAGGAAGCACGCATAACGTTAAAACTAGAGGCACAAGAGCAAAGAGTCTCATAGAAGCTAGAAGTTTTCAGTGGACGGCAGAATAAGATCGAGGCCGAGGTGGATGCGTTAAAAGCTCGTATCCAAGAGTTGCGACTGAATCGTCCAAATGCTGTATCGAACTCTCCCAAGGTAAAAACGACATTCTTTGACGGTTCTGTTCCTTTCCAGGTATATACGCTACAATTTGAGAAGACAGCAGCTGTGAACAACTGGGGCGCGGAAGACAAAGTCGCTGCTTTATTTGTGGTATTGAAAGGACCTGCTGCCGAAATCTTACAAACTATTCCAAACGCTGAAAGAAACAACTATGATGCGTTGATGGGAGCCGTTGAAAGACGTTACGGAAGCGAGCATAGAAGGCAGATACATCAAATAGAGCTACAGAACCGCTTTCAGAAGGCGAATGAAACATTGCAGGAGTTTGCATCGGCCATCGAGAGGTTGGCCCATCTGGCAAACGCGGACGCACCAGCGGAATACATCGAGAGGGTGAAAATACAAAGTTTCATCAATGGAATACGTGATGTGGAGACAAAGCGAGCCACATATGCAAATCCAAAGAAATCATTTGCTGACTCGGTATCACATGCTCTAACTCAGGAAACCGCATCTCTTTTGAGCAAACCAGTGTAGAAAGCTCACTGCGTGGAAGTGGAGACGCCAGACTTGGTCAACAAAATCGACAAAATTTTGGAAGCATTGAATGGGGCACAGAAGAAAAGCGATGGCTCCATTAAGTGCTTTAAGTGCGGAAAATCTGGTCATATTGCACGTTATTGTCGATCTGGCTCCAACAATTCCAATAATGCAGGCGGACGTAAGCGCAAGGCTGAAGGAGATGAGCAAGTCTCCCAATCCAACCAACTGTTAACTAAAGAGAGTCAGCCGCAAGGGGCGTAGGCTGGCTCCCGCAATTGGATGCCCCATAATCTCCGTCTCACAGATCGGAATAAAGTCGAGTAATGTAACTGTTGGAGGACTCGTGGACGGAAAGGAGCGTTTACTGACGGTTGATACGGGCGCATCTCATTCCATCATTCGATCTGATTTAGTCAACAAAGTAGTGAGGCCATTACATGGAGCAAAGTTGCGAACGGCGACTGATGAGGACACCCAAGTCCAAGGAGAGGTAACATGTGAAATCGCTATTGGGAATGTTACCGTACTGCATAATTTTATAGTGGCAGATATTGTTGATGAGATCATAGTTGGTGTGGATTTCTTAAGCAACCAAGGCATCAAGATCGACATGCAAAACAGGACTATGAGCTATAAGAACATGGATGTGCCACTAAACTTTGGTTACGAGAATAAGTACATCAGTAAGCGGGTCCTCGTGGAAGAAAGCCAACAAATTCCACCGAAGTCGGAGGCGATCGTTTGGGCAAGGATTGATGGAGATTACGGGACAAACAAATTGTAGGTGGTAGAGGCAGCAAACAAATCAAAGACGGATAAGCTTTCCAAAGGAGCTATATTGCGACAATGTCAGAAGGTGGAGGTGGTTATAAATTGTGAACAGCTCCAGGAAAATGTTGCTACCAGCAACATTAATCTTTCAGATGATATCACGGCGTGGACGCAAGAGCTCGGAGAAGACCTCCAGAATAAGGCAAAACAACTTCTACTAAAGTACTCCAGCTTATTTGACAAGGATGGTTCCAAGCCAGGTAGAACCAATGTTGTGAATCATCAAATTGATACCGGTGATGCGAGGCCAATCCGCCAAGCTCCTCGAAGTGTTCCCTTGGCCAAACGCCAAGTGGTAAGAGAAATTATACAGGAGATGAGTGAGAGCGGTGTGATCGAACCATCATCTAGTCCATGGAGCTCACCGGTAGTGCTAGTGAAGAAAATGGATGGAAAAATGCGGTTCTGCGTGGAATACCGGAAGCTGAGCGACGTAACGTAAAAGGACAGCTATCCATTACCGAGAATTGACGATACTCTGGACTCACTATCTGGTACCAAATGGTTTTCTACACTGGACTTGAAAAGCGGCTATTGGTAAGTGGAAGTTAAAGATGAGGATAAGGAAAAGACAACCTTCAGCGTTGGAGAGGGGCTGTGGCAATTTACGGTAATGCCCTTTGGACTATGTAACGCTCCAGCTACTTTTGAGAGACTCATGGACCAAGTATTGAAAGGACTGCATTGGAAAACATGTTTGGTGTACCTGGACGACATCATCGTGCTTGGAAAAAGCTTTGAGGAACACCTTAAAAACTTGGAGGAAGTTTTCCAAAGGATAGCTGGTGTCGGTCTGAAATTAAGTCCTAAAAAGTGTGCATTGTTCAAGAAGGAAGTAAGTTACTTGTGTCACGAGGTTACTACGGAGGGAATTTGCACGGCTAAAGAGAATATCGAAGCAGTAAAGGATTGGCCAAGACCCAACGATTTGCATGAGTTACGAAGTTTCCTTGGACTGTGCACGTATTATCGCCGATTTGTACCGAATTTCGCCAGCGTAGCCAGTAGCCTTCATGAGTTGACCAGGAAGAATATGTCATTTGATTGGAAGAAGGAACATGAAGTGGCTTTCCAAACCTTGAAGTAACGGCTGTGCACTGCCCCAATGTTAGCGTATCCAATTCCAGGCGCAACATTTATTTTGGATTCAGATGCAAGTGGTTATGCGATTGGAGGAGTTTTGTCACAGATTGTCGATGGGCAGGAGAAGGTAGTGGCGTACTATAGCCGCACAATTGGAAAACCCGAAAGGAACTATTGTGTAACACGAAGAGAACTACTGGCATTGGTGGAGTGCATCAAACATTTCCACAAGTATCTCTATGGACAGCGATTCCACGTCAGGACAGACCATGCAGCGTTGAAATGGCTTTTGCAGTTCCGTAATCCGGAAGGTCAATTGGCACGGTGGATAGAGCGACTACAAAGTTATGACTTTTCCATAGAGCATCGCAAAGGCAGCAACCACGGCAATGCTGATGCAATGTCCCGGCGACCATGCAACCTAGAATGCAAGCATTGTTCGAAAGCTGAGGCCAAGGAAGATGTTATAGATGTGCGGCTGATGACTATAACATCTACGGACGAATGGAACATGGATCAACTAAGGAAGCATCAGCTAGAGGACCCAGATCTGATACGTGTGATGCAAGGAATCGAGCAAAACGAACGACCACCAAGAGAGGAGATGTCAGCAGAGAGTCCTGTTGCCAAGTCATATTGGGCACAGTGGAACAGTCTGAAATTGGTATCCGGTTGCTTACATAGAGTATGGGAAAGCGAAGATGGTCAATGCGCTCGGAAGCTGGTAGTTGTCCCAAGGAAGAAAATCTCTGATGTTTTGAATGAGCTACATAATGGCCCAAGTGGAGGTCATCTAGGAGTAACAAAAACATTGGAGAAAGTGAAGCAGAGATTCTATTGGGTTGGTTGCCGGCAGTCGATCGCGGAGTGGATCGCCAACTGTGAGGTGTGCATCAAAGCAAAGGGTCCGAAGTCGAGAAGCCATGGACAGATGAAGCAGTACAACACAGGTGCACCGTTTGAGAGGATTGCCATGGATGTAGCTGGTCCATTTCCTACTAGCGCACTCGGAAACAAATACGTACTAGTTGTTATGGACTATTTCAGCAAATAGCCAGAAGTTTACCCGATTCCAAATCAAGAGGCAGAACCCATTACAGAGGTGTTCACTAACAATTGGGTAGCGAGGTTTGGTGTACCGATGGAGTTACATTCTGACCAAGGCAGGAAATTCGAATCAGTTGTATTCCAAGAAATGTGCAAGACATTGGGTATTCGGAAAACTCGAACAACTGCACTGCATCCTCTGTCAGATGGCATGGTGGAACGTTTCATCGAACCTTAGAAGAGCACATTAGGAAAGTAGTGGATAAGTTCCAGAAAGATTGGGACACGCACATCTCCTTGTTCCTGATGGCATATCGCTCGGCAATACATGAAACAACGGGTCAGACTCCGGCAAAAGTAATTTTTGGGAATGATCTTCGGTTGCCAGCTGACTTGAAGTTTGGAATAAATGCTGATGAAGGAATAAATGCCAGGAAATCCACTAGTATCTTGGAAGAAGAAATGAGAGAAATACACGACCTTGTAAGACAACGGACGAAGATCATGAGTGATAAGATGAAAGCCAGATACGACAAAGCAATCAACTCGGAAGGTTTTAAAGAACTAGATTTAGTGCTGTTATACAACCCACAACGAAAGAAAGGTTTGTCCCCAAAACTGCAATGTAACTGGGAAGGCCCATATAAAGTAATAAAGCGGATAAATGATGTTGTCTACCGCATACAAACTGTTGGAAGACCACGAAACAAAATGAAGGTGGTTCACCTGGAGAGGCTAGCAACGTTTGGATCCTATAAACTATTTGACGTTACACCTTCAATGTTTGCAATAAAAAAGTGAGTACTAAGTTTTGATTTGAAGCGCTTGACCGTAGTAATAAATATAGTTTAAAAAAACTAAAACTCAAGCTTTTAGAGTATATTGAACTAAAAAGTTGAAAATAATTTTAAAACCCCTACACAGTAGTATTGTTCCATAATCTTCGTTTTTTATTTAATTTATTTTACCTTTTTAATGCAATATGCTTTAAAAGCGCGTGTTTTCGCTTTTTAAACTATATTTATTTTTTTACTTTTTAGTTAAATGTGTTATGAAGTAATCGATAAATATATCGAAGTATACCGCAGTCAAAACGAAACCTCTGGGCCTCCACCTGTGCTGGATACTCATATTGTAGGCAATTTTCAATATTATTGTACAATCTCATTTTGACCGATAACTCAGTTATCGATAAATATACCGAAATATTCCAAAGTCCAATAGAAACCAGTGGACCTTCCCTTTCGTTTGATACCCATATTGAAGGCATATTTCAAGGTTTTTGGGACAGTCTGAAGTCCAAATGACAGAGTGAAGTGGAGCTACATACAAGCAATCAAACATACATACTTATGAATGTACAATGTACATTGTACATATGTACAAGTAAAGCTAATGAAAGCGTAGTAAAAAAACTAGCATTATGTGGGAAAAGCGTCTTGCGCTCGATATACCAAAATTATGGCACAAAGCGGACCACGCCTTTTCCACAATACTACTGTGTAGGGGTTTTAAAATTATTTTCAACTTTTTAGTTCAATACAATCTAAAAGCGTGAGTTTTAGTTTTTTTAAACTATATTTATTTTTTACTTTTTAGTCAAATGTCCTATGAAATTATCGATAAATTTATCGAAATATATCGAAATCCAAATGAAACCTGTGGCCTTCCCCTTTCGTTTGATACCCATATTGTAGGGAATTTTAAGGTATTTGGGCCTCACATTTTGACGATAACTCAGTTATCGATAAATTTATCGAAATATATCGATGTCCAAATGAAATCTGCGACCTTCCCCTTTTGTTTGACACCCATCTTGTAGGGAAATTTTATGGTTTTTGGGCAATCATATTTTAACCGATAACTCAGTTATTGATAAATTTATCGAAATATGTCGATATCCAAATGAAACCTGGGACCTTCCCCTTTCGTTTGGTACCAATATTGTAGGGAAATATTAAGGTTTTTGGGCATTCACATTTTGACCGATAACTCAGTTATCGATAAATTTATCGAAATATGTCGCTGTCCAAATGAAACCTGGGACCTTCCCCTTTCGTTTGATACCCATATTAAAGGAAAATTTTGAGGTTTCCGGGCAACCACATTTTGACCGATAACTCAGTTATCGATAAATTTATCAAATATGTCGCTGTCCAAATGAAACCTGGGACCTTCCCCTTTGGTTTGGTACCCATATTGTAGGGAAATATTATTTTTTTTGGGCATTCACAACTTGACCGATAACTCAGTTATCGATAAATTTATCGAAATATGTCGCTGTCCAAATGAAACCTGGGACCTTCCACTTTCGTTTGTTACCCATATTGTAGGGAAATTTTGAGGTTTCCGGGCAACCACATTTTGACCGATAACTCAGTTATCGATGAATTTATCGAAATATGTCGCTGTCCAAATGAAACCTGGGACCTTCCCCTTTCTTTTGGTACCCATATTGTGGGGAAATATTAAGGTTTTTGGGCGTTCACATTTTGATCGATAACTCAGTTATCGATAAATTTATCGAAATATGTCGCTGTCCAAATGAAACCTGGGACCTTTCCCTTTCGTTTGGTACCCATATTGTAGGGAAATATTAAGGTTTTTGGGCATTCACATTTTGACCGATAACTCAGTTATCGATAAATTTATCGAAATATGTCGCTGTCCAAATGAAAACTGAGACCTATCCCTTTCGTTTGGTACCCATATTGTAGGGAAATATTAAGGTTTTTGGGCATTCATATTTTGACCGATAACTCAGTTATCGATCAATTTATCGAAATATGTCTCTGTCCAATTGAAACCCGGGACCTTCCCCTTTCGTTTGATACCCATATTGTAGGGAAATTTTGATGTTTTCGGGCAACCACATTTTGACCGATAAGTCAGTTATCGATAAATTTATCGAAATATATCGAGGTCCAAATGAAACCTGGGGTCTTCCCCTTTCGTTTGATACCCATATTGTAGGGAAATGTTAAGGTTTTTGGGCATTCACATTTTGACCGATAACTCAGTTATCGATAAATTTATCGGTCTTCCCCTTTCGTTTGATACCCATATTGTAGGGACATTTTACGGTTTTTGGGCCACTGGGGCTTAGACCGAACGAGAGTCACAAACATACAAGCAAACAAGCAAACAAACAAACAAACAAACAAGCAAATATACAAGTGAACCTAATAAAAGCGTGGTAGAAACCAACCAAATTATTCTGAAAATATATTGATTTTTTCCATGATACAATAACATGGTAATAGCAGGAGACCAGCTGATTTGTATTTTTTTTTCGTCGTGAGGGACATAATTGTCAAAATGTATTTTGGAAATTGCTTGTCAAAAAATGTGAGTTGCATTGGCGTACTACGAAAAATATCTGGGGGTTTTCAGTTTCCCAAATATATGTAAAAATTTAGTTCACATAAATTTAACTTAAATTTATGCATTGGCAATTTCTCTAAATGTGTTTGCAGATAAAATAAATAAAGGGGAACATGGCAATGTAAATTTTGATTTTTTCGAAAGAAATGTTTTAAAATGGTAAGTCCGTTTTTCCATTAGAAAATTGCTGACTTCAATTTTGCATTCCCTTTTGTATTTTCTATTCGCGTTACATTTGTAAACTTGTATTTTCTATTCCAGTTCATTTGTAAACATATCTTGGAAGCAATTTCGAATCAAAGTACGGGGGTACAAGGGGGAATGAAAGAGATAGCAAGAACAAATTTTACGACTTGGTACGTACTTCTTACTTCCTTAGCTCATTTACCTGCAGATTTGAATTCAACAATTACTAAGAGAAAACTAAGAGAAATTTGTAAGTAATGTTTTCATATTTTTTTTTTAACTGGGGCTATGTTTTAAAAATGTAGCTAAATCCAAATTTTAAATAACTAAAGGAAACCTTATAAAGCTAAGGGTCAGTTATGTATCTTAAAAATCGATTAATATGATAGATATGTAGAATTTGCAACACTTGCATCACTAGAAATTTGCCGATAGAATTATCGACAGTTTGGAAAGAAATTGTTTGCATTTTCGAATCCGTGAATACTAAAAAGGAAATATGTGCGTAGGATTTACAAACGTTGTTATGCAAGTTAACGAGACCTGAGTCTCGTTTAATAAAAAATTAAAGGTGCGGCGATTTGAATCGCCGATAACAGTTGATTAAAACGAAACACAATTGGTTGAATTATAGCATTTAATCTTGTGTCTAGCTCGACACCCCAAATTGAACAAACTTAAACTAATTGATATTCTTACCAGCTAACTTCTTAACCTAAGACTAAAATGCTAAGGTTGCAACTCCCATTCATGCTTCCGGGTTGTTAATTCGGTCAGCTGCGCGTGTTGGCCGATATTGCTGCGTTGCACTATTTGCCCATTCAATAATAACTGTGTCGCGCGTGTGCCGTGTCAGCGAAGTTATTATATCGAACCATAATTGGGGCAATGCTGACTGTTGTTGGATAACGTGAATACAGGGTGCGTGGTAATGTAGTACAGAGTTAAGTCTTCCCCCTTCAAAGGTCTGCGTCCCGCAGATCAAATGTTGAAAAGCCTGACTGCGCTATGTCTTGTAGGGTGTATTCACAGCTTTCTGGTGTTATGTTGAGTTTGATTGTGCTGGATGGTAGGCTGACATTAGGGTAATGAGGTTCGTCTGTGGATTTCTCCTTAATTATTCCGTTGGTGGTAGAGTTTTCTTTCCACTGTATTGGGATTTGGACTGGTGTTAGGTTCAGTTTTTTCCTGTAGAGTTTCACCAGTGTAGCGGCGATAAATACTATGGCGCAGATAGCGAACCCTCCTGTAACGAGAGAGAGATTTACTTTTTCGTTAGCATGAGTTATATACCTAATATTTCTCATGGCGATATCATGAACATATCCTAAGTCGACTCTCATGGTGTGGTTTTTGACGTTTGCCACCACGGCTGGCAGGGCTTGCGATGTGGTAGCTTCTCTGCTGGTGAACACTCGGTCCCCTAACTTGATTGTTTCGTTGGAGTACATAGGTGCCATTTAGGGAGTTTGAGGCACTGTTGCCATCGATCACGCCTTGGTAGTTTGAGACGAATACCGTTCCATAGGTTACCCATTCTACGATACTACCGTTGCGCCTGTTGAATTGACAATCGGCCTCCCCGCCTTTGAGTAGTCGTGGTAGGCAACTATCCTCCTCCAATTTTGTTAGGGATTGCATGTTGCATATGGTAGATGCACCAATTAATAGGCAGTTCTTCTTGAGCCCATACGTTTCCTCTTGGTTAACGAGCATCTTGTCAAAGGGTAGGTCTAGTTGTTTGCCATCGTATATACCCGCTCGTGTAATCAGTAAGTTGTATACGTTGTTTGCTACTTTTGGCATTGAGAGGACATAGAGGAGTAGCGTCCCATTCGTATATATTGATAGGTCCGTCAAGCTGCACCCCCCCCCCCCCCCCCACGACGGATTTCAAATTTGAAAAGCTAGGAATTATGTGCTATTTATGTGCTAATTTGTTCCCAAAAAAAAAAAAATTTGTGCTCAATTTTAAAGTACTTTTTTTAAAACCTCAAAAGTGGGGGGTGCAGCTTGACGTCAAGCTACACCGCCCCCACAGAAGCGATGGGATTTAAGGTAAAATTTGTATGTGGGAATTATGTGCTATTTATGTGCTCCAGGATTAGCTGTTCGGGGTGCCGAAAAACAGAGGCTGTGGGCAAAGGGGGAGGGGGTCAAAATCCCCCATCACTGGATTTCCAATTGGATAGGCCAGGAATTATGTGCTATTTATGTGCTCAACATTTCCAAAAAGATTTTTTGTGTTGCTCAATTTTTAAGTGTTTTTTTTTTAGCTTTAAAATTGGGTATTTCAAGT
>CAXKVI010000004.1:50389085-50451103 GCA_964058755.1 Campiglossa producta
GGACTGCTGTGAGTTCCTTGTTTGTCCGGAGTTTGGATAGTTCCGGTTTGGTATTGCCCTATCTTGGGACTGACCTGAATAGTTTTGGCTAGAATATTGGCCAGATGCATTATAATTGTAATTGCTACCTGAGTAGTGCCGAGGTGCTAACGATTGAAAATTACTAGTGAAACCCCTACTATATGGATTTGGTGAACGAGGGCGACGGTGAATAGCTTTCCTACGGTCGACATTCATGAAGGTTAGACAGGCCGAGTATGCCTCAGGGAGCGATTTTGGTTTTTGAACTAACAACAGAGTAGGAAGGTCCCCGTTAAGCCCCCTAATGAACACGTCTAGTGCTCTCCGTCGATGTGTTTTTGTTAATGCAAGGATAGTTTCGCCGTGGGCATATTTCTCCGTGCTAATGGTATTGATCATTAGCGACAGTTGTCTGTTCACCTGGGCGTAGAATTCAGATATTTTGAGACGACCTTGAGTCATCTGAGTTAGTTGTTGGTCGAGAGTTTCAATGTCTCTAACATCGGCATAGTGGAGGGAAAGGGTTTCCTTTATTTTCTTCCAGTCGTTATCTAGGATGTTGTGAGAGACCAAGGCGGCATCGGCCGCGCCTCGAATCTTATACCTGATATGCCGTAGGATGGCTCTATAAATTGGTTTACCTTTGACTATGCTATAGTCACTTATTATCTGTTCAGCGCTATGTACCCATGAAGAGTAATGTTCCCGGTTTCCCGGCTCTTTAACACAATCCGGGAGTTTGGCTACCTCGTTTAATTCGGCTTCTGTTCGCGGTCTGGTCAGAGGCTCTTCTACTTCTTGTGGTGAATCCGCGCTTCTGGGTCGCTTGTCTACTTCCTCTACGCGGTTCTCCAGCTTTTTCAGGGTCGCATTTAGTTCACCTAATGCTTCCGAGCTATTTTTAGCCTCTATTTGCTGTAGCCGTTTTTCGAATTGTTTCAGCTGTTGTAAGGCAGCATTAATAGCGCCGGTCAATTCTGTGATATTCTTTTTCGCCTCGTCTGCGTTCATGTCTTTGCCTATGCAAACTATGGGATAAGAAAAGAGAAGAAAACTGGTTCGTTAGTTACTTACAAAAGCAAGGATTGCATTCGTATCCTTTTATGATCACTTGTGGATTTGTTCTACACACTTGGGTTTTATGCCCTTCTTTATAATATTTTTTCTTTTACTTGTTTTTACACTTTTGGGCTTTTGCCTCTTTTTATAGCAACTTTTGTAGTGTTATTTTTGCTTTTTGCAACACTGGCCTTTGGCCTTTAGACTTCCACTAAGGTAACCTTGCAACCCTCTCGGGCGTCAGTTAACGAGACCTGAGTCTCGTTTAATAAAAAATTAAAGGTGCGGCGATTTGAATCGCCGATAACAGTTGATTAAAACGAAACACAATTGGTTGAATTATAACATTTAATCTTGTGTCTAGCTCGACACCCCAAATTGAACTAACTTAAACTAATTGATATTCTTACCAGCTAACTTCTTAACCTGAGACTAAAATGCTAAGGATGCAACTCCCATTCATGTTTCCGGGTTGTTAATTGGGTCAGCTGCGCGTGTTGGCCGATATTGCTGCGTTGCACTATTTGCCCATTCAATAATAACTGTGTCGCGCGTGTGCCGTGTCAGCGAAGTTATTATATCGAACCATAATTGGGGCAATGCTGACTGTTGTTGGATAACGTGAATACAGGGTGCGTGGTAATGTAGTACAGAGTTAAGTTGCATGTACATTAGGGCGATTCAAATTTAAAAAAAATTGTTTTTTTTTTTTCGGTCTTACCCCCTGAAACTTTAGGTATGGATGAGAAAATAAGCCTTGCAAAAAATTGGCGCTCTGACTTAAACCTTAGGGGGGTGGCTATTTTTTTTCGCCCTATTCCATACATTTTGTATGGGAAAAAACGGTTTTTTTTTTTTTCAAAGTGAATTTCCTTTTAATTTTTGAAACTTTTTCAAAATATTTTTTCATACTGAAACGTTTCGGTTTTGTTTAGTTAATTCACAAAAGGAAACTATCATAGCTCTTCCTTACAATTTTGTTGTTTGCACTATCGATTCGGTGATTCAGTATCTCTTCCTTAACAATAGGTGATTTTCTCAGGTGAATTATAGCACAATAGGTGGTTGTCTCAGGTGAATTATAGCAAAACGTAGGAGATTCTTAGCTAAGCATAGAACCAATATTCCTTAACAACTACCAATAGGTGATTGTCTCAGGTAAACATAACAAAACGTAGCAGATTTTCAGCTATACATAGAAACAAAAGGTGATTGTCTCAGATAACACATAGCAAAACATAGAAGTCTCTCAGCTAAAATATATAATAAAAGTACCTATTTGTTGTTTTAACAAACAACACCAAATTAAAGGTCGACAATTATTTCGCGTTAACAATAACAGCTGACATTTCGATAACAAATGTTGTCAAATAAACTTGTAGGTAACAATGACAACTCCTGTTAAAATAGCGTACTGAATTTCACTACTGGATAGTCTTATAGAATATTGTACGTACCGATTCTCGTTTTAATGCTTCATTGTGTATTGTAGATAAAAAGTATTCTATGCTGCTGAAGAAACTGTTTACGGTTATATCACCTGTACCCGTGAACGTTGGTAGATTATTTATCGCCTTGAATATATTAGCCCTGTCGGTACCATGACTTTGTTGTTGTTGATTTTGTAGTTCCAAGTATGCACTTCGAAGTTGCTCGATTTGTTGTTGTCTTCTCGCTAGTTCCTATACAAGTTCTACTGGAGACATATTTGACTGTTCTTGAGCCTGTGCCATCCTTACTTCGTCAAATGCTCGCTGTCGATTGATTCGTTTAATGATGATTGTTGTTTTTATACCCAGCGCACTAGTACTAGTACTAGTACAAGGGTATATTAACTTTGTTCACCTAACGGTTGTATGTAACGGCACAAAATAATCGAGATAGATATATATATCCGTCCGTCTGTCCGTCCGTGTACACGATAACTTGAGTAAAAATTGAGATATTTGCATGAAATTTTGTACACAGGTTACTTTCTGGTCAAGGTAGGTTGCTATTGAAAATGGGCGAAATCGGATGATAACCACGCCCCCTTTTTCGATATCGAAAATTTCGAAAATCACAAAAATTGATTTATCTCGGCAGCTGAAATGGCTAAAATGATATAATTTTATACGTGAACCCCCCTGGTCATTCTCTTATGATTTTTTCATAAATTTTTTATAGTGGGCGTGGCACCGCCCACTTTTAAGGGAGGCATTTTTGAAAATTTGAATGGTCGTAACTCCTAAACTGATTACGATAGAATGATTGAATTCGGCACAAAGCATACTAGTGTCGTTGGGAGTATACCTGATGAAACTGGATAAAATCGCCTTTCAACCACGCCCACTTTCGATATCGAAAATTTCGAAAATCACACAAATTGACATATCTCGGCAGCTGAAATGGCTAAAATGATATAATTTTATAGGTGAATCCCCCTGGTCATTCTCTTATGATTTTTTCATAAATTTTTTATAGTGGGCGTGGCACCGCCCACTTTTAAGGGAGGCATTTTTGAAAATTTGACTGGTCGTAACTTTTAAACTGATTATGATAGAACGATGGAATTTGGCACAAAGCATACTAGCATCGATGGGAGTATACCAGATGAAATTGGATAAAATCGCCCTCCAACCACGCCCACTTTCGATATCGAAAATTTCTAAAATCACCTAAATTGACATAATTCGATAACGGAAATCGGTAAAATGATATAATTTTATAGGTGAACCCTTCTGACCATTACATAATGATTTTTTGATAAATTTTCTAAAGTGGGCGTGGTCCCGCCCACCTTTAAGGGAGGCATTTTTGAAAATTCAACTAGTCGTAACTTTTAAACTGATTAGGGTAGAAGGATGAAATTTGGCACAAAGCATACTAGTATCGTTAGGGGTATACCTGATGAAATTGGAAAAATCGCTCTCCAACCACGCCCACTTTCGATTTCGAAAATCACATAAATTGACATAATTCGGTGACGGAAATGGTTAAAATGATATATTTTGGTAGGATGAACCCCCTAGTCTCTCCATTACGATTTTTATTCCCAGCGCACCAGTGCTAGTACGAGCGTATATTAATTTTGTTCACATAAAGGTAGTACGTAACGGCACAAAATAATCGAGATAGATATAGAGTTCCATATATGAAAGTTCTTAGTTTGAAAAGAGGATTTCATTCAGGCATGTCCGTCCGTCTGTCCGTCTGTGTATACGATAACTTGAGTAAAAATTTAGAGAAAATGGGCGAAATCGGATGATAACCACGCCTCTTTTGTCGATATCGACAATTTTGAAAATCACACGAAGAGACATATCTCGGTAGCTGAAATGAATAAAATGATATAATTTCATAGGTGAATCTCTCTTATCATTCTACTAGTAATACCCGGCGTGCGTTGATACGCCAAAGAAAATCACCTGAATAATATTTTACCATTTTTACCATTTCTCGGAAGATACATTATCTCATATTTTATCAAGGTGAAACGCCAGCTACACGCTAAATATCAAGCTCATCGAGTCATAAATACGATTGTTTAGAATATATCGGGCCCTGATAAACTTCCTGGAAGAAAACTTTTCCCACACTTTAACCTAAGCTTAACGCTACCTACATATCAAATTTAAAGTTAATCCAACCATCTATACGATACTTTAGAATAAGTCAGTCCTGGGTCCACTTCCCGGAAGAAAATTTATCCTATATATTAATCTAAACATATAGCTATCTGCATACCAAGTTTCAAGCAATTCGAGTCATAAATACGATTGTTTACAGATCGGTCCCTGGTCCACTTCCCGGAAGAAAAATCATCCTATACTTTAATCTAAGCATAACGCTATCTACATACCAAATATCAAGTAAATCCAGCCATTTATACGATATTTTCGAATAGGGCGGTCCCGGGTCCACTTCCCATAAAAAAAAATTTACAGAAACACTCTCCAGGCTCCTACTAATCTATCCCCAAAATTTCAACAAAATCGGCCGAGTAGTTTTGGAGTCCATAAGCCACATACATACATACATCCAATTTTATATATATAGCACAAATCATGCTAGTATTGTTGGGAGTATACGTGATGAAATTGGCTAACATCCCCCTCCAACCACGGCAATTCTCGATACCGAAAAATTCGAAAATCATCTAAAACACTGGTCATAATTTTTAAACTGATTACGGTAGAATCATGAAATTTGGCACAAGGTATACTAGAGTTATAGGAAGTATACCTGATGAAATTAAACGAAATCGCTTCCCAACCACGAGCACTTTCGATATGGAAAATTTCGAAAATCACATAAATTGACATATTTCGGTTAGGTAAATAACTAAAATAGTATAATTATATTATAATTTGGTAGTTAAATTGCTTGGTCGTTGATGGATTATAATTTTCTGTATTGTTCTTCCTTTGTAAGGAATTGTCTACTATTAACGAGTATTAAAAGATGTTGTACTAGTTTGTAGCTACCTGTATTGTATTTAGTGTGGGCGGTGGTTAGTGGCTTAGTTTGGATTATCTGCCTTTAAAAAATATTATAAAAGGTAGTTTCTGAAAAGTCTCTTCAATAAATTTACATTTATGTTGAATTCGTGGACTGAATATTTCATCATCGGATGAAGATTGTTTTTTATAAGCTTCATGCGAAATGTCATACAGTTTAGCTTTTTCTTCTCGATTGCTATACGATTCCAGCTTCATGTTCCATAAAGCATTTTTTTCGTCCTCGCACTTTTCCATCTCAAATGTCTACAGTTAAATAAACGATACTAAGAACGCATTTTTCTGTGACGATAGTTTGAGGATGTCGGCGTTATCAGCAATGTAGCCAGCCAGTTCAGTTTTTCCCATAGCTAATGACCTTCAAGATGTGGTGAAAGACAACCTTTAAGCAAAAAAAATGAGACACATATTTGAAAGACTCGATTATATGGAAACCCCAGCAAACTACCCATGCCCATGTATATGAAAGCGTTCAACATACATATTATTAAATTTATTATTATTGGAAGCGATTTCAATTCAAACTATGTATAAACGACCTGCTTATTTTTTAAGGCTAGGTAGCCACTGCCCGCACGAAATATATACACGACAAGGAAAGGTTCATTGTACATATGTATGTACCTACATGAGTTTTCAAAATTTAATATGTTTTGGAAAAATATTGAGATAAGTGTTAGGTAAGTAACAACGGGCCTATTTACTGGCCTAAGTATTGGGCAGAGTCCAGGTACTCTGTCCTGCTCTTGCAACCTAACCTAGGTAAGTAAAATACATATGTATGTTAATATTTTAATTTTCTTTTGTTTGTACCGTTTTAATACATTTCGTTTTTCGTACATCCTGATGCAGTTAGTCAAAAAGAGTTTAGTCTCAAAATATTTAAATAATTCAGTTTTTAAAAAGTGAAGTAAAAAAATTTATTAATTCAATTTTTTAATTTTGTGAAGTGTGAAGTGAATTATCATTAATGTAAGTACAAATGTGGTAGCCATAGAGTATGTGACAGCCCAACCTAACATACCGCAAGGCGTTTGAAATAAATAAGCGTGCATTTGTATATCTGCCTGTGTGCAAACGTCTAATTGAAATGTCGCGCAGAACCAAAACCTGAAAACGATTAATTTTTTACGCTGTGCGTTCAATTTCGGTTGCTCCCATACAAGTTGTATGGGACGTTTTGACAGATAACTGGCAGAGCGCGTTTATTTTAGGTTGGGCTGAAAGCTTTTATACAACTTCGCAATAAAACGAAAGGGAAATTCCACAGGTTTCATTTGGACTTACATATATTTCGATAAATTTGTCGATAACAGAGTTATCAGTCAAAGCCTTGAAATTTCCCTACAATAATGAATATCAAATGACAGGGGAAGGCCCATCTTTCATTTGAATTTCGATAAATGTATCGATAACTGAAGCATCATCGGGAATAACGCTCTAAATGCCAATTTTTTCAAACCAGGTTTTATTGCATATTAAATTTTGTATGGCTCTCTTGCATTGTCCAGATCACAAACTTTTTAAAATTTTGCATGGAAGCGTCGAAAATAATTTGGAAAGGGCACAACAAGATCATGAGGAAAGTGTGAAGCCAAAAATATGACTAACATAAAATCTATGACTTAAGCGTTTTTATCTCCTTTGAACGTTTTTCCCGATGATGCTTCAGCTGTTAACATTAATTGCAAAGTGTATTAATTTTTTCAAATGGGCGAATCCGCGCCTATTTTTTATTCCAGACTTCTGCAGTGCTTTGAAAGCAATAACAGGGGAAGCAGTATACGCATCAATTTCGCCAAAAAAAAAGCCACTCAGTCACCCATACAACTGGAATATAATTCTTCATATCAAGACTGCCTGGATCACAGCACAAGAGCACGCACACAACGAATATAACGTGTAGCAGGATAAGGGCAGCAGTAAAGTAAATCATTATCTCAAATTTTTATTTATTATATACTCGTATACATCGAAATTTTTAATTTTATTGTCGAAATATTTTTAAGTTACTTAAATAATATCAAAATGCCTAGACTATCAAAAAGAACTAGCATTTTAAGGCGCGTTGAAAATAGAAGACAAATGCAAATTCTACGTCGTACGGCATATAGGTTAAGTGAGCAGACTAGAAATACTTTAAATCGTTTCAACCGTACTACACTCGGGAGCATAGATTACGTCGCGAAAATGTTGAAATTCGATCCGCAGAGCGAAATAGGGACAGTATTCTGCATAGGGCTCGACGCGAAAATCCCGAAACCAGCTCGGTTGAGCAACATCAAAATACTCGGCAGCATAGATTACGTCGCGAAAATGTTGACATTCGATCCGCAGAGCGAAATAGGGACAGTATTCAGCACTGGGCTCGACGCGAAATCCCGAAACTCGCTCGGTTGAGCAACATCGAAATACTCGGCAGCATAGATTGCGTCGCGAAAATGTTAAAATTCGATCCGCAGAGCGTAATAGGGACAGTATTCATCACAGGGCACGACGCGAAAATCCCGAAACTCGCTCGGTTGAGCAACATCGAAATACTCGGCAGCATAGATTGCGTCGCGAAAATGTTGAAATTCGATCCGCAGAGCGAAATAGGGACAGTATTCAGCACAGGGCTCGACGCGAAAATCCCGAAACTCGCTCGGTTGAGCAACATCGAAATACTCGGCAGCATAGATTGCGTCGCGAAAATGTTGAAATTCGATCCGCAGAGCGAAATAGGGACAGTATTCTGCATAGGGCTCGACGCGAAAATCCCGAAACTCGCTCGGTTGAGCAACATCGAAATACTCGGCAGCATAGATTGCGTCGCGAAAATGTTGAAATTCGATCCGCAGAGCGAAATAGGGACAATATTCAGCACAGGACTCGACGCGAAAATCCTGAAATTCGTTTGGCTGAACAGAACATCAATACCCGAAATCGTAGAAGGCGGCGCGAAAACCCCGAACATCGTATTATTGAACAAGCGCAAAATACTATAGCACACAGGGCAGTCCGTAGACGACTTAGGGAAGAAAACTATAATCTTAGGCGCCAAGTTGAACAAAGCCACCACAGAAGCGTTTTAAGAAATAGGTTGGTTGAAAATGAAAGGCACGCAAGCAGAATTCATCTAAATCGTGAAGAAGAAAGATTAGATACCGATAATATGCAAAATAGGGCAGTTATGGGAGGTTTTACAAATGAATATTTAGAAAACATTAAGAAGGGACCAACTGTAGTTTGTATTTGTTGTGGTGGGCTTTGGTTTTCGCACCAAGTTAGAGCCTTGAATATTGATGTAATTTCACAAACACACCCAAATGTTGAATCCGCTTTTTATTTGTCGGAGAGGTTCCCATCAGAGGATGGAAACTATTACTTTTGTGCTACCTGCAGAAAAGCCATCACTAATAGTCTTCTTGCAAAAATTTGTTTGGCAAATGGCCTTGATTTTCCCGAAATCCCAGATTGTCTTAAAGGCCTCACATCCCTGGAAGAACGCCTTATTATGCCACGATTACCTTTCATGACAATTCGTCCCTTAGGATATCAGGGCCAAAATTCATTGAAAGGATCTGTAGTTAATGTACCAATTCCAGTGAATGACATTGTTAGAACACTTCCAAGATCATTTGACCAAACTCATGTGATCCAAATTCACCTGAGAAGGCGCATGGAAGCCCTTCGCTGTTTGGTTAATACCCCACTATATCGAGAATATAATATTCAAGTAGATGAAAATTGGATGCTTGGTTTCAGCGATCAAGAAGAAGTTCCCTTTATTGCCTCTCTTGACGATGCTCCTCTTCTACAAAGTAGCAACCAATCGAGAGCTCTTCTTCCCTTACAACCTATTATTGAAGAAAACCCAGGTGGTGAAGAAACTCTTCTAGATAATATTCCTGTAGAGAATCTGGACATTAACCGTTTAGTAATAGCGCCAGGCGAAGGCCAAAGGCCCCTTGATATGATCCAAGATAGCAATTCAGAGGAATTATCTTTCGCTACAATTTATGCTGGTCAGAAACGTTCTTGTACAGAGACATACAGCAAAATTGTTCGATCAGAAATTAGGCGCTTTGATAGGAGAGCATGTACCATTCCTAAGCTTTTCTATAATTATAAGAAGCTAGAATTGCTTCAGATTAAGAATAGTACTTCAATCTGCCTTCGAAAATTTTCTGGAAGTAACCGAGTAACAGCTCAAAATATTTTGAACGAAAATTTTGTTCAAAATTTGATACAGCATGATGATGGCTATAGAGTTCTCAAGGGGGTTAGATCTTCTCCAGCACACTGGGAGGCGGAGAAGAAAAAAGCAGTTGCTATGATTCGCCAATTTGGGCTTCCTACCTTTTTCATTACATTGTCAGCTGCTGAATCTCAATGGCCAGAGCTCTTAGTCATTTTAGCAAAAACAGTTGATTCTAGAGATATTTCCGAGGACGAAGCCAATCATTTGAGTACACAAGAGCGATATCGATTAATACGTTCAGATTCAGTTACATGAGCTAGGTACTTCGACCACCGATATCGCCAAATGCTGAAGCTTTTTAAAGAAAACGGGGGTATTTTCAATGAAAATTTTGTTGAACATTTCTATTGGCGAGTTGAGTTTCAACAAAGAGGCTCTCCACATGTTCGTGGCATGTATTGGCTGAAAAATGCCCCTAAGGTCGGTCTCCAGGATCCTCAATCATTTCCGAACGTTGTAGACTTCATTGATCAGCATATTTCTACTGAGGGATCGACTGATCAGTTAGAAAATTACTTAGAATATCAGAAGCATAACCATAGTCGGTCTTGTACAAGAGAAATCAGAGGCCAAAAGGTTTGTCGTTTTGGTATCCCATATCCACCCATGCCATCCACGCATATACTACTTCCACTTTCTGAAGGCACAGAAAATATAGAAATTCATAAGGCCAACTTTTCGAAAATTCAAAATCTGCTTAACTCGAACTTGACTCCTATAGATATAATAAATTTAAATGACTTTGAAGCTTTCCTTCGCGATCCGAGAATAGATATGTCGTTTGAAGACTATTTGTTAGCACTTCGATCCGATTTATCTAAGCCCAAAGTATTGTTGAAGCGTAAATTACAGGATAGATCCATCAATGCGTACAATCCAATAATTCTAAAGTTACATAGGGCCAACATGGATATTCAATTCATATTAGATGCATATGCTTGCTGTTCCTATATTATTAATTATATTAATAAATCTAGTAGAGGAGTCTCTAGGCTATTAAATGAAGCTATTACCGAGGTAAATGCTGGAAACTATACAGTAAAGCAAAAGCTTCAGCATATAGGGCATAAGTTCATTTCTGGTACCGAAATTTCCGCCCAAGAGGCAGTTTATTGCTGCATAGGGCTCCATCTTTCAGAAGCAAGCAATGCAGACATTTTTATTAATACTTCTCGGCCTGAACAACGAGTTCGTATGGTAAAACCAAGAGCACAGTTAGAAAACATTTCGGCACAATCCACCGATATATTTGTAGCAGGCCTTTTAGAACACTACACCGAAAGACCCATTCAATTAGAGAACGTGTGTCTAGCAGATTTTGCTGCTATGTACTCATTTGTAAAGTCATTGAGGGGGGCACAAGGCAACGCCATGAACGAAGAAGATGTTGAAGACGATAGTTCTCACGTTCATGGAGTAGCAATACCGCTGAGAGATGGAAGCGGGTTCGTAAAAAAGCGTACCAAACCATGTATAATTCGTTCGAGAAGGTTTAGTCCTGATACGGCTAAAAGTGATTATTTGAGGGAAATGATTATGCTCTACCATCCATGGCGAGATGAACAGACTGAAATAATCGATGTGGACCATGAGCAGGTCTGTATAGAAAACAGAATTTCAATAGAGGAAAATCGGAAAAAATATGATGTATTTGAGCAGCGAGAGCTTGAAACTGTTTTAGACAGACTTAGGGATGAAATAGATGCAATAAAACCTGAAGTCAATGCACATCCTGCTGTTGATAATGAGTTTAGAGTACTAGCACTTCCGGAAGTTGATTCGGCTTCCAATGGTGACTCTGATGGCAGCATTCGACTTATTAAGCTTCCTCCTTTAATTCCCGTCCAGGAACTTCTTTCCTCAATTCGAACTTTAAATATGAAGCAGAGAATGTACTTGACCCATGTGCTACACAGTTTCAAAAAAAATGAACCATTCTATGAATTTGTAGGCGGTGGTGCTGGCGTTGGGAAGAGCCGACTTATATCTTCAATATACCAGTCCCTCAATTACCGCATAAATTTAGTTCCTGGATCAAACCCAAGTTCCATTAAAGTGCTGTTGTGCGCCCCGACCGGGAAAGCAGCTTTTGGCATAGGTGGCGCGACACTGCATTCTATATTTTCACTGCCAGTAAATCAGTCCAATCGCGAATTGCGACCACTTAGCAATGATGTTGTTAACACGATATACACCAAATTAAGTGATTTGAAAATAATAATTATCGATGAAATCTCTATGGTTGGGGCGCGAATGTTTGGATATGTTGACGCTAGACTCAAGCAAATTTTCAAAAATAGTTTACCCTTTGGTGGAATATCTCTTATTGTTTTAGGAGATTTAAAACAGCTTTCCCCTGTCGGTGATAGGTGGATCTTTTCCCCGAATCCCAGTGATCCCTACAGTGCTTTGATTGGTTCGCCATTGTGGGATTTATTTAAATATTTTGAGTTGACGGAGATAATGCGACAGAGGGGGGATCAACCTTTTGCTGTTGCTTTAAATAACATGGCCTCTGGCTCAATGACGAGGGAAGATATATCCTTAATTGAAGGAAGGGTAGTTAATGAAAACCTGGTACCCGATGAAGCAATACACCTATTTTGGTCAAACGAAGACACTGACAGGTACAATTCACTTAAACTAAGCAAAATTCCCACTGTTTCGTTTTCGTCTATTGCAAGATATGTGGTTAAAGGAATTGTAGTAGGTGGGCAACGTGCTAACATTTTAGAGAGAGTTAGGCTTTTCAAAACGTCAGAAACGCAGGGTCTGCCCCATAGTTTAACTTTAAAAACGACTGCCAAGTACATGATCACTGTAAATATCAACACAGGTGATGGTTTGGTAAATGGTGCAACGGGAAAATAATGGAGGTTAGTTTAGAATCCTCTATCCCTTCCACTTTATGGATGAAGTTTTTAGAACCCTCTGTTGGTTTGTTGGCTAGATCAAGAAAACCACACCCTCATGAATCTTCTTGGACTCCTATTAAAAAAGCGGTTAGAGCTTTCCAGTACAAAAGGAATGAACAGATCTCCATTGAGAGAAACCAATTTCCAATGGTTCCTGCAGAAGGCATAACAATTCATAAAAGTCAGGGTGCAACATATAACCAAATAGCTGTTCATACTCGGCCTAGAATGCCTAGAGCATCTCTTTACGTTGCTTGCAGTCGGGCAACAAGTGCGGACGGCCTATTTATTTTGGGAAGTTTTCAGTCACCAAATCCCTTGTCTGATTCGGATCCAGTTTTCAGGGAACTGGCTGCATTGAATACTACCAAAGCGTTATCTCCAACATTCAATTTTATGCTCTCTCGCCCTTCAGATGTTCAGATAATATTTCAAAACATCCAGAACCTTCATGCTCATCTAAGTGATGTGAGAAACGACTACTTAATGCTATCTTCGGACATTCTATGTTTTGCTGAGACTTGGAGCTACCCCTCAGAAAACTTTGAAATTCCTGGTTTTACTGCATTAAATGACCAGAATAGATAGCACCGAAACTCGTAATAGAAATAAGAGAGGATTGCTAGTGTATGCAAAAACCCCTTCAAGGATTGAGTTATGTAAGTTAAAGAAAATCTATTCTGGTCGCAAAGTTTTAGAAATCCTTTTATTCAAATACGAGGATCTCCATGTTTTGATGCTATATAGAAATTCTTTATTTCCCTTGAGAGAACTGGGCTCGGAGCTTCGAGAAATTTTAAATTCGGACCTATGTAATGAAAAGGTGTTAATTATAGGAGATTTCAATTTATGTTTAAAGACTTCCCATAGCCTTATAGAGAATCTTCTAAGGGAAAAAGGTTTTAGTTCACTGCTTGGATCAGAATGTTCCACCACACCCGTAGGTACACAAATCGATTGGGCATTTTCCAATATGGGCCCAGCCAACGTTACGGGGATCACTTATGAGACCCTTCATAGCTATCATGACAGTATTTGTATTTCTATTTTCAACTAAGTGCGTAAGAATAATAATAGCATAGTATATATATGATATATTTTTTTAATTTCGTATACTTAGGTATGTATCGGCCAATTTATTAACAAAGATTTAAAATTACGACACACCTCAACGGTAAGGAATCAAGCGTTAGAGCGAAATTAAGGTTTATTTTAGATTGCGAATCTGTTCATTTGTTTTTTGTTTTTGTTAAACCATCAGAAACTACTCCAGTTTCGTGATAATTCAATATTTAGCAAGGCTAGACCGAGTCGTAAATTTAAAACTTTGTCAACAAATTAGGCCTAAGTATATTAGAAGTAAGAAATGAATTCACTAGAAATAAGATTTTGAGGGCAGTCGAACAATGTACATATACAGTAGCATAAATAAATATAAATTTTATAAACTAACTAATAAATTTATTGAGTTCGTTTTTCCCAAGCTATAATATACATATATAAAAAATATAAACATTTTAGGTACTACAGTTGACAAAATATTGTCACATGGAAACTACGTTTAATGAGATTTGTAAATAAGCAACTCAAAATTAATTGTATTGCATTGAACTGAATACATCTCAAGTAAAACACTTCCTTAATAGCAATTTCCAAGCCGCGCTATAATATATTATGGAGACACATGAATAATGTAATGTCAGTTTTCGCGAAATTTATCGCTTATTAAAATATAATTGAAAATTTCCTCAATTGATTCTTTCCTTACGCTGGGTATATAATGTTCGGTTTACCCGAACTTAGACTTCCTTACTTGTTCTTTTTGTTTTCGATTCAGTGGTCTAAGCTACGTTTTGTGTCCACTACACTGATCTTTACACTTTCAAAATTTTTGATCTTCTGTTCTTCAGTGGTGATAACAAGGATTTATGTCCACTGCACTGATATTTTCGCTTTTTAAAAATCATCAAGTCACTACAGTGTTGTGAGTTCGACTCTCACAATGCCGGGAAGAAAAGTCCTTGAAGAGATATAACTCCAGTATCATCGAAACATATGTCGGCTGGTCTGGTTCCTGCAGCGCGTAGGTAAATTTTCCTCAAAAAACACATTTTCATACAATCCCGAAAATTGCTTGTAAATACCGTCGGTATTTACAGCAATAGACTACAAGTCAAAAAAGCAACAAAGAGTTTAAAATGTTATAAATGGAAAAATATTCGTGCTTAATTAAGTATGAAAATTCTTTCATAGGTTTCACACCAAGTCCTAAAAATTCGCAAATCTTTCATATAAGTTAGCATTGAAATTAAAGAAATGTTCTATATGGAAGAACAATACGTCAAAACAAACATTTGAAATAACAATAATTCCCACAGAGCCACATTTTTGTAGAGAGCTTTGGTTCGCCGGCAAACAGAAATCTTCAATCCCCATCTATCCCGTATGTTCTAAAAAAGTTATTCGGAGTCAGAGATCAAAATTTTAGGTTTTCTGGAGCCACATTTCTCCTTGCATAATTAAAAAAAAATATAAAAAATTTTTGTTTATCTTGTAAAACAAAAAATCACACAGAGCCAAATTTTTATCAGGAGCTTAGGTTCGCCCCTGGAGCAAAACTGCAAAAGTTCCGATCGATCCGATTTGTGCGAAAAAAGTTATTCGGGACGGAAGTCTAGAAAAATCCAAATTTGAGGTTTTTTTATTTTTCTCCATTTTTGACCCCAAATAACTTTTTTACACGCTAATCTTGTATATTCAAAACATGGGGATTTTATGTTTGTGGATTTTTATTTTGGGGATTTTGATTTTGGGGATAATTTTTTTTGGGGATTTTTTAAAAGCTGGGTATTTTGTGTTTGGGGATTTTGTTTTTGGGGATTTAGTGGCACTCCCCATTCCAGACTGCCACTACGTATTACCGCACCATTGTGTACTGAGCCTTGAGAGTTCTACTACGAAACTACGGGTTGTGTATGTATCGATGTATCAGCCAAAACATCTAGTGGCTCATCACTTAACGATATCCTTCACGCCGGTCCGATTGTTCAGAGCGAGCTATTCTCCATTCTGCTACGCTTCCGAATGCATAGGTTCGTCTTCACAGCGGATATCGACAAATCATGGTCGATGATGAGGATCAACCATTCCAGCTGATCCCTTGGAGATATCACAAGGACAAGGATATAAATGGTATAGCTTGAAAATAGTATGGAACCTTCTCAGCACCATATTTAGCAACGAAATGCCTGCAGTACCTACCCAACAAACCATGAAGCTAGATTTCGATTGGAGGTACATTCGAGAACTAGCCCCATTCTCCAATCTCCAACGTTAGAGGACGACTCGAGAAACACTCGAGAATAACAGCGTTCTCCAACAAAATGGGGCTTAAATCTCTAATCGAGAAAACTATAGCTTTCTAGTCGAATTCTAATGTCATTCTCTAATGGGATTCTAATGTCTACTGTTACCTTCGAATAGAGAATATTTATAGAATTACCCTAGTTATCTAACGTGAAGACGAACATTTCTCTTACGTTAGAGACTGTGTTTGTTGGGTAGCCACCAAAAACTCTATAAAGTACCCACTAGTAAGTTGACCAGAATTTGTTGGTGAAAAAGGAGGACAAATGCACTAAAAACACAAAAATCGATAGGGAAATCTAAGTTTTTGGCAAAAAAGGAGGACACTTTTCCCACATCAAAAACACACTTTTTTATAAGCTTTTATTTAGTTTCACCTGACGGCTGTCTGTAATCAAATCTTGCAAGCTAAATTTGATACACTTCCCGGTGTCCGATTGATCTGAAATTCTGCACCCATGTATAACCCCGATGACAATTTCGATAGGTGGCGCGTGGGTCGCTATATTTTCAAAATTCGCATTTATGGTCCGATTTAGCTGAAATTCGTAACATGTATTACTACCATGAAAAGAAATATTTTTGTAAAAAAAAATTCCGCTAGGTGGGGCTGAGATAGCGGTAATAAAAACTCAAAATCGTAATTATGGACCGATTTGGCTGATATTTTATGTGTGTGTTACTTAATTAATTTCTAAATGTTAAAAAAAAAATTGGACCCGCTAGTTGGCGCGTGAGTCGCTTTATTTGAGAATTACGAAGGTCTGTTTTCAGTGTCGATTAATTCGTTTTTCAACGAACTTCCCGTTGAGATAGGATCTTGAAATTTTCATCAACGTTTAGTTTTCTGCCTCCACGCAAAATAACAAAAAAATAATTCTGATAGGTGGCGCACGAGTAGAGATATTCGAAAGTTTTCATTCCAGGAAATTTCGCTTTTGATATTGTACTAAATTGCAGTTAAGATGGGATTTTGAAAATTTTCATCATCGTTCAGGCTTCGCTAACAGTAAATAAAAAAAATTAGCTTAATTTCAAAAATCCCATTTATCGTTTAGTTTAGTCTTTATTCCAATATCCCAAAAGTAACTTTATTAACCACTCGGCTTTATTGTAAAAGATTCTATGTTTTCTGTTGCTGCTAGCAGCCGATTGATGTCGCTGCGACATTGTTGCCTCTTTGCCGCGCGGCTTTATAGCGGCGTCACAATCAATGTTTGCCGCAGCATTATGTATTGACAGATGAGTTGAACGTGGGTATATAGGTAGAGAACGACACATTGCGCATCGCGGCGACATCTAACATGCAAAAGTTGCCAACTTTCAACTTTGTGTGCATGAAAAGCATAAGAAGAAGCATTTTACACTTGGCTCTCATATAGTTGATTGTGCCGCTGTTGCTGTGACGCATAAGTTTGCGTTAAATGCAGTACGTACGAAACTTGGTTGTCACGCGGCTATTACCGTCGCCAGAAAACATAGAAAATTGCCGCCAAGAATTTATGCGCACACGCTTTATTAAACACTTAAATAACTAAGTAAAGATTGCATAACTAATTTAAACAATATTTTATATTTAAAATAAATTCAAGAAAAAAGATGTTCTAAGCACAAGCTTATAGGTATATTTCTTGTTGATAAACCGAACTAAAAAGTAAAAAATAAAATTAAAGAAAAAAACTTTTTTAAAAATAGCTTTTATTATTGGTTTATAAAATAAACTAAAAAGTAAAAAATAAATTGACTGTAAAGGAATATAACACTTTATAAGTTCATTGTAACCTTTAAAGATAATTTGGCTTCTTCGTCTGCCACAAAATAATTCCATATTGTACATAATTATATATTTCTAACATTAAAACTTTACACCTAAATTATTAAATCTTCCAGTATATATCACATTCCTAATTTTATTAATAATAAAGGCGTGTTAAATTTCGATAGCAAGAAAAGAAGGTCCTGAATGTTCTTAATTATACCATCAAATAGAAAAGAAGGTCCTGAATGTTCTTAATTATACCATCAAAATTTAAAACGCTTTTATTATTAATAAAATTAGGAATGTGATATATACTGGAAGATTTAATAATTTAGGTGTAAAGTTTTAATGTTAGAAATATATAATTATGTACAATATGGAATTATTTTGTGGCAGACGAAGAAGCCAAATTATCTTTAAAGGTTACAATGAACTTATAAAGTGTTCTATTCCTTTACAGTCAATTTATTTTTTACTTTTTAGTTAATTTTATAAACCAATAATAAAAGCTTATTTTTAAAAAAGTTTTTTTTCTTTAATTTTTTTAATTTTTGTTTATTAAAGAAACAGGTAAATAGCGACTGCCGAATTTAAAAATTAAAGGACTATTCACTGATGTTCCTAGGAACATACATACATATAAGGGGCTCAATAAAGATTTTCCCTTGTTTGAGATCACATTTTTTTATATGAGATCAAAATTTTGCATTTGAATGAATTTTCTTCAATAATGCATCATTCATTTTTAACAAATTATAAAATGACATACAATCTAAATCGATATTACATTTAACAATTATCATTGCAGCTAAGGTTTTTACATCAAGCCTCGACTTTTCACTAGTCCAAATATCATTCGATATTGAAAATACCCTTTCAACATTGGCGTTTGCTCCCGGTAAACATAGGGCGATTTCTATTAATATTTTGACATTTTTAAATGGAATGTGGTGCTTTGTAAAAAAGTTAAAAATATTGATCCATTTTTTATCATTTCTACATCTTCTTTTCTTTCAATGTATTATTTCTTAAAACGTTATTAACTCTGCCTACCTCATCAAATAGCAAGTTATTATCAATTACAATGTCTAATTTGTTTTTACAAAACTCCAGGTTTTTCAATACATTCTCCCATTCGATTTCATCTTTTAGCATAACCCAATCAAACAAAATTGAATAATCGTCGTGTTTTGTCCAATTTTCTAAGTATTCAATAGCAGCTTTGTAAAAATTTTGTACTTCCAAATAAAATTTTTTTTTAATTTCAGTATCGTTTCTAGGTAATTTGTTTAAATTTGACTGAACAATTAAAGGCAAAAAGGTGCATTCATAACGCCGTCTGAGTTGTTCTTTTAAAGCATTGCAATGAAAATTTACTTCAGTCGATGTTATGCTTTTTCTTTCAATGTTTTTTATCAAAGAATGAAACATCGTGGCCTGACTATGTATAAATAAAAGTGTTGTTTCAGCAGTTTCGTTAAAAAAAAAATGATTTCCAAATTAAGAGGACATTTTTCTAAACTTAGAAAATACGATTTTATGGGTTCAAATAATTTCAGCACTCGTTCAATTGCTGGGGTTAGCCATTCATTTTTGAATAACCTAATAGCTTTTTGTACTCCACTGAGGCGTCTTCGCAAAAACCTTTCAACAAAGTGACCCTAACAGTAAACCGTTCAAAATGTAAATAAATTTGCACTATTATGGTTTCAACATCAATACTCATTAAACTGGAAGCAATATTTAAAGCATTTGAAAAAATATGAGCATTGTACCCGATTCCGAGAAGTGTTTTTTCACATAAAGACATTAATTTTGTATGTACATTATTAACACCATTGCGATTGATGCCACCAAAGTTAGTATTAGTGTTATCAGCACATATTGCAATTACATTACTTTGTAATTCCTCCGAAAAGGAGGACGTCTGGTCAGCTTACCGCTAGGAGCCGCAATACTGCACGATGATTTCTACGTTGATGATTGTATCATTGGGGCAGACACTCTACACAAGGCGCTAGAGTCACAGCAGCAAGTTGACTCAATCCTGAAGGGGGCTGGGTTTAAACTACGAAAGTGGTGCTCAAACCACCCTCAACTGCTAAGCGGAATTCCACCAGAAGACCAGGAGATTAATCTAAATCTTCAAGAGTCAGCAACGTGTATAATAAAGACTCTTGGTCTAATCTGGCCACCAAGGTCAGATCAGTTGTGCAGACGAGCACAAAGGGCATCGTCAGCCGCAAGTGGCTTTTCGGGCTACTGGTAGTAAAGGCAAAAATATTTTTACAAGAATTATGGCAACTACCACTCACATGGGATGACACATTACCCACACATCTTCAAAGGCAATGGAATAATTCCGATGAAGCATAGAAGCGGTAAATGAGATTAAGGTCGATAGATTTGTGTTCAACCATAAAAAGGCAACATCGATTGAAATTCACACTTTTGTCGATGCATCGGAACGTGCCTATGGAGATGCAATCTACATTCGGTCAACATATACCGATAGTCAAGAGTGGCGCCAATAAAAAAAAAACGTTACCACGCTTAGAGCTGTGCGCTGCCGTGTTAGGTGAAGAGTGAACAAACCGGGTGAAACAGGACCTACGGCTTCAAAATTACGAGAACATCTTTTGGACAGATTCCCAAATTGTCCTAGCCTGGATAAATTCACCATCAGGACCATTCCATACCTTTGTTGCAAACAGAATATCCAAAATTCAATGCCCAAGCTTGCCAGAACAATGACATCGCGTCAGTACCAAGGAAAACCCAGCGGTTGCAATATCCCGGGGAATAGCTCCAGAAACGTTAGTACCCCACTCCATATGGTTTTATGGCCCAATATTCCTCTCTGGAAAAAGAGATTGGCCAAGACATGGTCACGAACCTAGAACAATCAATGCGCCGAGGAGAGTAAGATGACGAAGCGTGTCCTGCTAATGTCATCAAGGAAACCAAATTGGAGAGATATAACCGGGCAAATCAACCACCGAAACTCCTTCAAAACACTTCAACGAAAAATCGGGTATATACTCAGGTTCCCAAAAAACACCAAAATAGTCAAACAACTTAGGCCAACCAATAAGGCACTCAATGCATTCGAAATGGAGAGCGCGTTAATAGTGATATAAGGACGATTCAAGGAACTGAATTTGAGGAAGAACTCGACCAAACAGCGGTTAACAAATCTAGCTCCTTGGCATCACTTAACCCATTCTTAGACCAACACCAAATAATCCGGGTAGTTGGCGACTCCAGCAATCCACGCTGCCATTCAAAACAAAACACCCAGCAATACTGCCTCACAGTCACGACTTATGAAGTGAAATTATTAGTAACTATGCTTCACGCTGACTGAGCTTGGTACTATTGCACACACATACACAGTAACACGTGTAAAACCTAGTCAACTTTAAATGGCTGTAATTATTTTAATAGTTAAGATAATCGCACATGGCTTACCATTTTGGAAGCTTCAAAGCTTCAACTTGAAGAATATGTAAAAATATTTTGAAAAAAGTTTCAAAAATTAAAAGAAAATTCCGTTGTGATACCACCAACACAAGGAAAGTCAGTTCAGGGACCCGGCCATATGAAGAATCCCTGTGTTTTCGGGATTATCCACATAGCAGAATCCCGGGACTGACACTCCTAAACCGACACCGTTGCTCCTCCTCGAACCATTTAAGTGACTTGATGAAGGCCATCAAGTCCTTTATATCCAGCCGCGCTTAAAGCCGGGCAGTTGCAGATGAGGTGCTCCAACATTTCCTCCTGTAGTAGCCATACTTTGCCCTGCCTAGTCGGAAGATCCACCTATAAAAAGTTACATGACAGACCAGAAAGGGGTTGTACGGGTGTTGACAGTCCTTTGCCGGATGAATCCGGTATGTTCCGGTACTCCCTTGCGGTACTGCCCGACTGTCTTGGGAACGATTTCGTGGATTTTAGTCGCCTCTTACGACCGGCATACCTACCTACCCCTAACCCGCAGGGGGTAACGTTTCCTCCTCCTCATCATCTTTGCAACTCCTACAGCATCGTGGGTAGCGCACACCTAGCCTTTCTGCGTGCCTACCAATAAGGCAGTGCCCGGTTAGTACCCTTATTAATATGGAGACTCCTCTCTTCATTAGGGCATAGATCTTTTATGATCCCGTTTTGGCCAGGTTTGTTTGGATATCCGGCACCAAGGAGATTGCAGCCACCTTTTGTTGGCTTAGCGGTGTGTGTACTCTTTCAGCATTAGCTTGCATGTGACAAACATCATACCTAAGCGCTCATTATCCCGAAGAACCTTCTTGGCCGTTCCCTGCCTCGCAAGTTCGTCTGCCCTACAATTTCCCTCAATTTCGCTATGTCACGGGACGCATGTGAGGTTCACGCGGTTCTGTTGGGTCATCTCTTGTAGAGATCGCTGACAGCTGAGGGTCAGTTCAGAGTTGAACGAGTAAGAGCCAAGGGATTTGATGGCCGCTTGACTCTCGCTGAGTATAACAATATCCTGTCCGATAGTGTGTTGACCTATCCAGAGCCGCAGCTTCCATGATTGCTGAGACTTCAGCCTGGAAGACACTGCTGTGATCAGGTAGTCTGAAGAAAAGCTCAAGGTTCAGATCATTTGAATCGCCGGCACTTAATTTTCAAAATTTTATTTTGTTTTCCAATCTATGGATTAAGCACCATATATTTTTTTTTTGCACTTAGCAGATTTTATTTAGCCATTGAACATATCATTTTCTTTCAATATCTTTCTTTTCTTTCAATATCAGGTGCAGAAATCTCCATCTACCGCTTTTTTAACGATATGAATTTAATAAAATAATATATTTTAGCCGATTCTAGCTGATTTTTTCGTCAATCTAGCCGGTTCGCCAAAAAAGTTCTGGCAACACTTCTTCCTTTTCTTTCCTTCTTTACTTTTATTCTTTCAAGCCTCTATTTAAATATAAGAACTGCAATGTTAAACTCTTATTTTTATTTTTAGACATTTTAAACTGATGATGTACTTTTATAAGACCTTGAATGTTAAACTTTTATTTTTATTATTATTTCTCAATTATTATCTTGGCTTTTAATCGTTGATGTACTGCAAAAGACTTAGTCTTATATTTACAACCTATATGTTAATAAATTGAATTGAATTGAATTGAATTGAACACTGAAGCAGATCCCTAATTGGACTAATCGATCAACTACTACGGGGAAGGAAAATATCTTCATCACTTGGTACGGTTGCTCTATCACGCTATGTCACAAGGGGAACGCCTCAGGGTGGTGTTCTCTCCCTGCTTCTATGGAAACTCACTGTCAACTTGGTGCTACACACATGCTGGTGGGCGAGAAGATAGTGGCCAAGATTTAGCCGTTGTATACAGGGCAAATTCCCACAAACTCTGTGCGACTTGATGCAATTAGCACTGCGAGAAGTTTCGTCATGGTCCTCTCGTTGCGGACTTTGTATCAACCCGAGAAAAGTGGATCTCGTTCTTTACACCAACCGGTACAAAATACCACCGCTGGACCTACCACAACTTAACCTCATGAGCCTGAACTTGGCTGATAAAGCCAAATTCTTGGGCACAGTTCTAGACAGGAAGTTAAACTTGAAGGAGAACATTCTTCAGCGCCAGAGGAAAGCGTGTGTTGCACTTTACACGTGCAAAAGAGCCATTGGCAAAAAGTGGGGTCTCAGTCCTAAAATATGCAGATGGATCTACACTGCAATTATCCGACCTATCATGCTATATGGAGTCGTGGTGTGGTGGACTGCCCTGAGCAAGGCCACAAACCTGAATCTGTTAGGTAAAGTCCACAGATCTGGTATGATCTGTATTAGCAGCGCGCTAAGAACCACGCCCAACGAAGCTCTTCAGGCTATTCTAGACATTTTGCCACTCGATCTGGAAGCGTACCGGGCAGCAGCGGCAGTGGCTCTGCGTCAAAGGGAAATGTCTGGCTAGGGCGCAAGCACAACTGGACACTTCAGTATTCTGGGATCTTTCAGTTTTCTCCCTCTGAGCACAGATCGATGTGCGGCCACAACAGTCGGAGACAGCTGCTTCAAAACAAACATTCCCAGCAGACGGATCGTTGGTTCGCTACTAATGGCGGCTTTTCTGTTTCCCCTGACGACTCGAAGCTAGACGGCAGAGTTGGAGTAGGGGTTTATTCAAGGGATCTGGAACTTGAGCTCTCCTTCATACAACCTGATCATTGCAGCGTCTTCCAGGCTGAAGTCTCAGCAATCTTGGATGCCGCGGCCTGGATAAGTAAACGCACTATCGGCGTATATCTATACTATCGGTTATTTCCAGCGACAGCGAAACGGCCACAATGCTCTAGGCTCTTATTCATTCAACTCTGAACTGGCGCTCAGCTGTCGTCGATCTCTTCAAGAGATGGCCCAACAGAACCGCGTGAACCTCACATGGGTCCCGGGGCATAGGGACATTGAGGGAAATTGTAGGGCAGACGAACTTGCGAGGCAGGGCACGACCAAGCAGGTTCTTCGCGATAAAGAGCGCTTATGTATGCCGTTTGCCACATGCAAGCTTATGCTGAAGGAATACACACTCCGCCAAGCCAACGAAAGATGGCTGCAATCTCCAGGATGCTGGATTTCCAAAGAAACCTGGCCGAAACGGGATCATAAAAGATCAAGACAAATTTATGCCCTAAGGAGAAGAGAAATCAGAGTTGAACGAGTAAGAGCCAAGGGATTGTGGCCGCCTCTGCCGTCTAACTTCGAGCCATCAGTATAAATGGAAGTGCCGCCATGAGTGACGGGACTCCGATCCGTGCTCTCCCATTCTTCCCTGCTGGGAATATTGATTTTAAAACCACTATCTCTGACTGTTGTGGTCGCACAGCGATCTGTGCTCAGCGGAAGAAAGCTATAGGATCCCAAAATACAGGCGTGTCCAGTAGTGCTAGCGCCCCAGCCGGACGTTTCCCTTAGACGCAGAGCCGATGCTGCTGCTACTCGGTGCCCTTCCAGCTCGAGTGGCAAAATGCCAAGAATGGCCTGGAGTGCCTCATTGGGCGTTGTTCTTAACGCACCGCTTATACAGATCATGCAAGATCTGTGTACTTTACCTAGCAGATTAAGGTTTGTTGCCTTGCTCAACGCAGGCCACCATACCACAACTCCATAGAGCATGATTGGTCAAATGATTGCAGTGTAGATCCATTTGCATATTTTGGGGCTGAGCCCCCATTTCTTTCCAATGGCTCTTTTGCACGTGTAGAGTGCAATACACGCTTTCTTCTGGCGCTGAAGAACATTCTCCTTCCAGGTTAGTTTCCTATCCAGAACTGTGCCCAAGAACTTGGCTTGGCCCCCCCCCCCAGCTTGTGTCTCCCAGCATCGAGTTGACAGTGAGGTTCCATAGAAGCGGAAAGAGAACACCACCCTGAGGCGTTCCCCTTGTGACATAGCGTGATAAGTCAACCGAGCCCAGTGATGAAACTATTCGTCTACCCCTTAGCAGTTGATCAATAAGTCCAATAAGAGACCTGCTTATGCCCAGACTTGTTAAAGCGGTGTTTATAGCATCAGGGCTTATGTTGTTGAAGGCTCCTTCAATATATAAAAAGGCCACAAGACAGTACTCCTTTTCATACAGCGATTTTTCAATAACAGAAACTTGGCTGTGAAGCGCAGTTTCTGTAGATTTCCCTTTGGTGTATGCATGCTGATAGCTACAGATCAGGTTGCTATCAATAGTAGAGGAGAGGTAGTCATTTATTATCCTCTCGAAGGTCTTGAGCACAAAGGATGAGAGACTGATGGGCCTATAGTCCTTGGGCTCGTAATGAGACGCCTTCCCCGCCTTAGGAATAAACACTACCGTGGCACTTCTCCAGGAGCACGGAATGTAGCTAAGAGCCAGGCAGGCTGTATAGAGAAAAAACAGCCATAATGAACTAAAAACTGCAAAATAATTTCTCCTCTGCCTACATAGATTCTTCATCACGTAGAGCTTGTCCTGAACATTTGTGAGTGTGAATTCTTATAGGTATTAATCAGTACTTGGCAAGATTGATATGTATAAAAACATTGGCGCACACTATAGGTGGTTCACATAACTCTCTTATAATCATATTTCCGATTTGAGCTTTCCTCAAAAGATCCACTTTTCACTATATAGCAAGCGCCAAATGTTTTTATGCATATCAATCTTGCAAAGTACTGATTAATACCTATAAGAAGTCACACTCAGGACAAGCTCTACTGAAAACTCCTCCCCGTGAATGATCCCGAAGAGAGGAAGGGGGGGGGGACATAAAAATCCACCCCGTGGATCCGCCCCTGTCGACAGATATTGGTGATCAAAACAAATTTTCAACATGATTTACATAAGAAGTTCCGACTCCTTCACAAATTTACTATGCAAGATTTCTATTATACTCTAATGGTTTTGTTTTTTGCAGCAACTTGGGAAATGTGTACAAGGAGCGCGGCCAGTTGCAGGAGGCATTAGAAAACTATAGGCGGGCAGTTAGATTGAAGCCTGATTTTATTGACGGGTATATAAATCTGGCTGCTGCTTTGGTAGCGGCGCGTGACATGGAGTCGGCAGTGCAAGCATATATAACTGCACTTCAATATAATCCGGTAATTACTCCAGAAAAGCAAATATCGCACGTTTTAATCTAAACAGATGTAACTGAAAATCTTCTTTTTTCGGGAATTTATGGCTCGCCAAAATAACCGACGGATGAGATTGTGATCAGAGCTCTTGAATGATCAAATGGGCGAAAATGTCGGTCCTAGATATCTTGGCTTTAATTTTATATTGGAATTCTCTGTAAAAATAAAACTGGCTTTTCCCGAGAAACTAAAATTTTGATTTACATCTTTTGGCGATTTGCCAATACATTAAACAATACCTTTATTCAAAGGAACTTTACTGTGTGCGCAGCGATTTGGGAAATTTACTAAAAGCATTAGGCAGATTGGAAGAGGCTAAGGTGAGTCCTGTTAATATAATATATGTTTTTATATGAGACCTTCAGTTCAATAACGGACTAACTCACAAAGTTAACAATTCTCAACTACCCAACAACCACAGTCTCTAACGTTAGAGAAGTTAACGATTCTCAACTACCTAACAAACTCATCGATACATTAGATAACTAGTGCAATTCTCGAGTCTAGAATGATTATAGTCCCATTAGAGAATGACCGTAAAACTCGATTAGAGAACTATGATTTTATCGATTTGATAATTATGAACCATTTTGTTTGAGAACACTGTAGTATGTATGTATGTATGTACATATGTTTATTTGAATATTTTCCTGGCACAACAATTTAACAAAATTATTATTACAGTGCCAGCCAGGACTACACCTTTTTAAGTTATTTTCTGAAAGTTACAATTTATATTCAAAAAATTACAATTGATATTCAGAAAGTTCCATTTGATATTCAGAAATTTAAAATTATCATCATATAATCAGAAAATTTCAATCGAACGTTGCCTACATATAAGGCCATTGGCCGACCAGTCGTTGACTATGCTGCACCCATATGGTGCCCTAACGTGCGTAACACCAACTGGACGAAGTTACAAGTCTACCAAAATACCGCTATCAAAACTGCTATGGGATGTCTCCTCATGTCCCATGAGTCTCACCATCAAGAGGCAAAACTGCTCAATGTAAGACAGCACGTGGAAATGTTCAGCAGGCAATTCCTTCTGAACTGCCACAAGCCGGGACAACCAAACCGACATCTTTTGGACACAGATCCGCCCCCGAGACACATAAGGAGTCATCTCCGTAAGCATTATGACGAGATCCGGCATGCAGTTGTTGTTGTTGTTGTTAACAGCAAAAAACACTCCCCGAAGATTTTGGGGAGTGATGCCGAAATTGACAGTCCTTGGCCGGATATGAACCCGGTACGCTGCGGTACTCCCTTGCGGTACTGCCCGACTGTCGTGGTAGCGGTTTGGTATGACCAGTGGAAACTTCTAGGTCATGTCATCCCTCCATCCGTGAGGAAGGAGAAGATGAGTAATGAGAGGTGAGAGGCATCATATCCGTACGTGCATCATTACAGATCCGGCATCATATTACCTTGCCGCTTGATCTACGGAGCCATAAGCGGGATCTAACCGACATCCACACCGAGTCGGTTGACACTTTTGTCGGATCTCGACCTGTGAACCCAGTTCTAAACAGTCTCTCACCCGATATTGCTGAAGAAGAACGCACCTTACCAAGGGAGACAAGAGTCACCATGGCACGGCTTCGGTCTGGATACAGTGTGAGGTTAAACTCTTACTTATCCAGACTGAATGATACAATTTCAAACACATGCCTTGCATGTGGTAGGACCCCCCATGTTACCCTACATCACTTCAATTGTCCAATTTAACCTACTCTTCTAACCCCTCTGTCCCTCTGGTCCAACCCTGTTGAAACTGCGCGTATCCTTGGACTCCCGTTAGAAGAGCTTGTTGAAGATCTTCGGAATGATGATACACTCTAGGCAGAGCAATGCATTGTTAACAACAACAACAACAACACGATTACAAGGACAACACGTGTATAATTATACGTCGTCAGCATAGATGTGAACATTACAATACTGTAAAGCATCGGGCAAGTCGTTGATATATAGAGCAAATAACAGAGGCCCAAGGATAGAACCTTGTGGCACACCTCTTGCGACGCGTAAAAAGTCAGACCTTCCACTACCGATACTTACGGCATGAGTTCTGGCACCAAGGTAAGATCTGATAAGGGCGGTAGCATGGCTTGAAAAATGAAATACATCTTTAAGCTTCAGGCAGCGCAATTGGGAGCTTGTTCTCCTGCACATATGTACTAATCCTTACATAGAAACGGCAGAATGGCTATAGGCCTATACTCGTTGTTCGGCTTTCGGATAGGGATGACTTTGGCGGCTTTCCAGCATGACGGGAAAACACAGGTCGTCAGGATTGAGTTGATCAGGTATATTATATAGGGAAGTATTTTAGGGAGGATAATTTTAAAAAATTCAGCACACATACCGTCAAACCCCATAGCATTGGACTTAACAGAAAGTATGACTTGCACTACATCACATTCATCAACACGAACAAAATCAAGAGGACTAACATTAATAGTAGTATGAACACGATAATCTTTAGTACTTATTCTATCTGTAGAAAGTGGCGGATTAAACATTTATTTATTTATATTATTCACGTCGACATCAGGGAGGACAGATGACACTTCTCTGGATTTCTGTCGGTATTTACAGCAATAGACTACAAGTCAAAATGAAAAAGTATTCGTGCTTCATTGAAAACATAGAAAATTCTTTCATAGGTTTCACACCAAGTCCTTATAATTCGCATTTCTTTCATATAAGTTTGCATTAAAATAAAATAAAATGTTCTATATGGATGTAAAAATGGATACTGAGAAGGGTTTACCTCCAAGCTGGGTAGTGGCCTAAGATGTTAGACCTTCTAGCATACAAGCCACTACAGTGTTGCGAGTTCGACTCTCACAATGCCGGGAAGAAAAGTCCATGAAGAGATGTAATTCTAGTATCTTCGAAACATATGTCGGCTTGTCTGGTTCCTGTAGCGCGTGGGAAAATTACTCTCAAAAAACAGATTTTCTATCGCCTAAAATCGCTTAATACGTTTTAGCGATTTTTAGAGACATTTGCGATCTAGTATACTTGCTACTGCCAAAAATAGCTTATTTTATTAAAGTTGTTGCCAAAAAAAGATAATTCGAGAAAAATTGGTAAAACTTGATTTGTTTTCCGTCGGATATGATCAACATCACCAAAATATTGTAATAAAATCACCAAACTAAGTTTTAGTGGTAACATTCACTTCGTCTAGGTGCATTATTGACTAATTTGGCACTTTTAAAATTTCGACAAAAGCAAGTTGAAATTCTGTGGAAAATAATTTTTCTAAGGGGGTCGTCACTCGGCAGTGGTTTGGGGGCCAAGACGGGTCTTGTGACACCCCTATTATCATTTTTTGATGAAGATTAAGTGTTGCCCTGTCGTGTAAAATGTTACCTTAATAGGAAGAGAAACTCGGCGCAAAATCTCTTTTGCTCAGAACGGGTACCGTGTTGTGTGTTGTGTCAAAAACGTGTTTTGTCCAGAAATACTATGGATCACGCCCCGATTCGAAAGATGTTAAGGTGATTTTATGGATTCATCACAATCAACTTGAAAAAAGTAAACATTTTAAATACCACTTTCAAATTAATAGCTGGATCAAGACGCGTCTATAGATATTTTTGATGAAAGTTAAAGGTCAAATGTCACGCGGTAATTATATAAAAAAAAAAATGTTTGGCGATATATCCTCCAAAGAGATTCTGCGCCGAGCTTCTCTTCCTGATGGCCTTCATCAAGTCATCTAAATGGTTCGAGGAAGAGTAACGGTGTCGGGATTTTCCATATGGCAGGGTCCCGGAACTGACTTTACAAGTGTTGGTGGTATCACAACAGGCCTTTTAATACTGGCCTAGGTGTGCCGCTGCGGCAGCCACTTGAACCTAACCTAACCTTGTCTTCCAATTTGCGGTGTGCTGTTTCGTCAGAAGCTGTCAGTGTCCATGCTTCTGCACCATATAGCAGGACGGGTACGATAAGTGACTTATAGAGCGTTGTTTTTGTTCGTCGAGAGAGGACTTTACTTTTAAATTGCCTACTCAGCCCAAAGTAGCATTTGTTTGCAAAAGTTATCCTTCTATGGACAGTGGCGTGGCTGCCAAGACGCTAATGCGCTGACTCTTTGCATGATGCCAGCAGCTACTTCGTTTTACCTTCGTTCACCACAAAACCCACTTTTCCGCTTCATTTTCTAACTTGGAGTACGCAGAAATTACGGCGCGGTTGTTGAGGCCAATGATGTCGATGTCGTCGGCATATGCCAACAGTTGTAAGCTCTCGTAATATATTGTTCCAGCGCGATTAAGTTCTGCAGCATGAATTATTTTCTCCAACATCAAATTAAAGAAATCGCACGATAGAAGGTCGCCCTGCCTGAAACCTCGCTTACTTTCGAACGGCTCGGGGAGGTCCTTCCCAATTCTGACCGAGCTGGTGGTGTTGCTCAGCGTCATTTTGCACAGGCGTATAAGTTTTGCTGGGAAACCAAAATCAGACATAGCGGTATATAGGCAACTCCTTTTCGTGCTGTCGAAGGTGGCTTTAAAATCAACAAAGAGATGGTGTGTGTCGATCCTTTTCTCACGGGTTTTTTTCCAAGATTTGGCGTATTGTAAAAATCTGGTCGATGGTAGATTTACCAGGTTTGAAGCCACACTGATAAGGTCCAATCAGTCAGTTTACGTCAGGCTTCAGTCTTTCGCACAATACGCTCGATAGGACCTTATATGCGATATTCAAAAGTCTGATTCCACTATAGTTGGCGCAGTTTGCGGGATCACCCTTCTTATGGATTGGGCAGAGAACACTTAGATTCAAATCTTCAGGCATGCATTCATCCGACCATATTCTGCACAAGAGCTGGTGCATGTACCTTACCAGCTCCTCGCCGCCGCATTTGAATAGCTCAGCGGGCAGGCCATCAGCATCCGCAGCTTTATTGTTTTTAGTCGTGATATAGCTATTCGCACCTCGTTATAGTCGGGTTGTGGAACTTCGATTCCATCGTCTTCGATTGTGGGGTCGGGTTCGTCCTCTTCTCTGGATTGTTGCTCTGTTCCTCCGCTTAGAAGGGCAGATAACTGATCCCTCCATAACCTTAGTACTCTCTGAACATCTGCCACCAGGTCGCCGTTGTCATTTTTACAGGAGTTTGTCCCAGGTTTAAAACCTTCCGTCGTTAGTCGGGTTTTTCGATAAAATTTTCGGACGTTGCTTCTGCTGGCTAGCATTTCAAGCTCTTCGATTTCACGCCTTTCCGCTTTCGCCCGGAAAAGCCGTCTCGCTTCCCTCTTCATCTCACGGTAGTGTTCACACACGCTCCTCGTTGCATTCGCTTTTAACGTTGCCTTGCATCGTCCTTTCTTTTGACTGCGTCTTTGCACTGTCTATCATCGTACCAGCTGTTTTTTTTTTTCACTTCACCGGAATCCAATTACTTCTTCGGCTGCGGTACGAAGTGCACCGGCGAAGTCAATCAGTCGTGCATCGGCGAAGTCAATCAGTTTGATATCATGACGGGGGCAGCGCTCATAAATTTCTTCTAATTTCGCGTAGAATACATCGTTTTCCACGGCGTCCTTGTCCTCGGTCGGTGCGTGCACGCAGATAAACGGCTGTGAAGGACACTACATGTTTTACAAGTCTCTTTCCTACCACAAAACCGACGGCGAATATGCGTTCATTAGTATGGCCGCTCCAGTAGACATTGCAGGTTCGGATGGTCTTAAAACCTTGCCCCGTCTATCGCATTTCTTGTATAGCGGTGATGTCAGCTTTTGCCTTATTGAGGACCTCAACTAGGCGGGCATCGTCACCTTCCCTAGTAAGGGTTCGGAAATTCCACGAGCATGTCCTGATTTCATTGATCATAGTCCTAGTTCGTTTGCTGTGGTCGTTATCTGAAGAAAGAGTGTTCATATCCGAGGCTCGGTTGTTTAATCCGATACCTAAATAAATAGTTTTCGAGCCTGCGAAATTTAAATTTTTTATTATTTTTTTTTTTTTTCAAAAACCGTTAATCCTTACCTAAATAAATAGTTTTCGAGCCTGCGAAATTAAATTTTTTTGACTTTTTTTATGTAGAAACCACAGGATATTCGTCAACGGCTCCACTGTCGCTGACCTACGTCAGGCGCTCAGTACTTATGTAAAGGCAAAGCGAAGCCGCAAATCAACTGAGAATCTTTTAAAAGAGGTAGAAGATGAAACTAAGGCAGAAGAGAACAGCCAGGTCAAAACGCCGTCCGACCCGATCCCCACTATCTACGTCAGTACTCCATCAGAAAGCAACAGAGAGAAGCCCGGTGCGACAGCACCCCACACTGAAATAGTCAACAAGGGAGTACTGACGACCAAAGAGAAACCACACGCGACACCACCCCGTACTGATTTAAGCGACACCGAAGTAATGAACACCGTCCGCCGTTGGGATATCCACTTTACGGGGGGAGAGTCGCTGTATGAATTTTTGCAGAGGATTGAGGAGCTGGCGGAATGCTACAAAATCCCTTTAGATAAATTACTCCGGACGCTGCCAGAGGCTTTGCGCGGGAAGGCTTTGCAATGGTTCCGTGTAGGCAAAGCTGAGATACATTCTTGGGCGGAATTCCGTACACCAATTGGAAGACGCCATCCGCCAGAGGAAGCAACAGGGACGAGAGAAAGCAAAGGATTACATCCTCGCCATGCAAACGCTAATACGACAACACCCAATCATGGCCCGAGATAACCACCTTGAGCGTATTTACGACGGACTTCGTGTCGAATATCGGCTATTTGCTAAGCGCAGCGAATTTAACACCATCGAATAGCTGATGGAACTCACCGACGAACTTGAGCTGCTACAAATAGAGGCCACCAGGCAAAGCAGGCAACCAGCACATTATTTATCACCACTAACCGAACCATATAGCCGAGGGAAATGCTGCTGGAGATGTAAGGAGCGGGGACACATGCGCTACCAATGTAGAAGAGCGTACAGGTTATTTTGCTCAAGATGTGGTCAGGACAACGTTCTGTGCAGAGATTGTCGATGCAACACAGCAAAGGCCGGACTGTTTTCGAGAGCCCAGAACGGGAGGCTATCACCATCAGCGACCGATACCGCACAAGCACCGGGTAGAAAAGTTGATGGTCGCCACTACGTTCAACTCACGATCGAAGGGTTAAACGTTGTAGCCTTAGTAGACCCTGGCGCCACGCTTACCTACGTAGACGACACGGTAAGGGATCATCTCGATACAAAGAATATTCCGGGCACGCCCAGCGTCCGAAACGTACAGCTCGCAGACAGGACATGTGTCGTCAGCTCATATACCTATACCAATCATACTCTGCAACGACAAAAGAACTCGCATGCGGGTGTCCAGCCTTCCTAACCTGGCAGAAAAAATGATTTTATGCATGGATTACCTAAGGGAGCGGGAGCTCACCCTTACATTGGATGGACGCTTATTGCTACCGGCCACGGCACCCGAGAACACCAAAATCGCCAAACTTAACGCCGTATCAGAGAGAGAGCATTTAGACGAAGAGGAAAACAACCAACTTACAGGTTTTCTAGACCACTATACCAAGATGTTCGCGGGGATAAGTGGTCCCAGCAAGGCGGCAGAACACGTAATATCGCTGAAACATGATCGACCACTAAATCAACGATATTATTCGAGAAACCCAGCGATGCAACAGATTATTAATGCTGAGGTTGACGAGCTACTGGCTTCAAAACGCATCGAGCCATCAAAAAGTGCGTACAGCTCACCGATCGTCCTGGTACGCAAGAAGTAAGGTAATTGGAGAATGTGCATCAATTACCGTCAACTTAACAACGCTAGCATCCCGGATGCGTACCCACTACCTCGGATCGGGGCGATCCTCGACCAACTCAAGGAAGCTAAGTTCATATCTACCATCGATTTGGAAAATGGGTATTGGCAAATACCGATGGCCACAAAGTCCCGACAATATACCGCCTTTACAGTCCCCGGGCGCGGGCTCTTCCAGTGGAGAGTCATGCCCTTTGGACTTCATTCTGCTCCAGCCACGTTCCAGCGCGCCCTTGACGCGATCCTGGGCCCTGAACTTCAACGAAGGTATTCGCATACCTGGACGACATAATCGTCTTGGGAGACACGTTCGAAGAGCATATCCATAACTTACGTGAGGTTTTCGAACGACTAAAGCGAAACAATATGCAAATAAACTTCGAAAAGTGTAGCTTTGTACAGCAGAGGCTAAATTATCTGGGGCACATCGTCAGCAACCAAGGGATTCACACCGATCCAGCCAAAACATCGGCAGTGCGCGAGATGCCTGCGTCACTAAATATTCGACAACTGCGCCGATTCCTCGGCCTTGCTTCATGGTATCGCCGCTTCGTAGCCAACTTCTCAACAATCGCCGCACCACTCAACCAGCTGCTGAAAAAGGGCCAGCGCTGGGAATGGAACAAACCACAAGAGGATGCGTTTAACAATCTGAAGGACAAACTTACTAGCGCCCCCGTATTGTGCTGCCCAGACTTCAGCCACCCCTTCTTCCTCCAACCCGACGCTAGCGGGAAAGGCTTAGGAGTCGTATTATTCCAGCGCCACTCGGAACAAGAAAGGGTGATTGCATACGCAAGTCGACGCTTGACGGATCTCGAAAAAGGTTACTCAGCCACCGAACAAGAATGCTTGGCCGTACTGTGGGGCATACGTAAAATGAGACCATATTTGGAGGGTTATAAATTTACTGTTATTACCGACCATCATTCCTTAAAGTGGTTACACTCGCTGCAAAATCCCTCCGGACGATTGGCCCGGTGGGCGCTAGAGCTGCAGCAATACAACCTCGGCATTGAATACCATAAAGGAGCATTAAATACAGTGACGGATACACTCTCCCGATGTCCGCTGCCCATCCAAGACGACGAAGCAGACATCATGTGTATCACTGATAACACCGACAGCGACTGGTACAAAAAGAAATTTGCCAAAACGCTACAAAGTCCACATCGTCACCCCGATTATCAGATCGTGGACAGCCGTCTGTTTAAACACATCAAGACGCGCACTAAGCTCGACTGTTCGCTGCAATGGAAGCTTTGCTACCAACGACAAAAGCAACATTCTCAAGGAATTACATGACTCCGCCACCGCAGGGCATCTTGGGGTCAAGAAAACCCAAAAACGCGCGCAACAAAATTACTACTGGCCAGGAATGTACCGTGACGTTCTCAAATACGTGAAGCAATGTCACCGCTGCGCCGAAATCAAAGTCGAACAACGCCGCCCGGCAGGATTGATGGCCACGATGCAATGCTCAAAGCCATTGGAAATCGTTACGGCAGACTTCGTAGGACCCATGCCTCGATCCAAGCAAGGGAATACCTGTTTACTGGTCCTGGTCGACAAATTTTCCAAGTGGGTAGAACTAATATCCGTACAACAAGCAACCACTGCAAGTGTTATTAAGGCTCTACAGGAACGAGTAATATACCGGTTTGGGTGCCCAAAGGTCTTTCTTAGCGACAATGGCAGACAATTCGTGGGAAAATCTGACCTCATTTCTCAATGAACATCGAATAACGCACAAATTTACAGCAACATATGCACCCCATGAAAACCCGACTGAAAGAGCAAACAGGGTAATTAAGACCATGATAGCACAGCGCACAAAAACCGATCACCGCAACTAGGACAAGGAAATCCCGCAAATTTCTTTCGCCATGAAGCGACGCGATCATCACCAGCAGAATCATAACCGAACTTTGGGAAGAAATCAAGAAGAATTTGGCTAAAGCAGCTGAAACACAGAAAAAATACTACAACCTACGCCGCAGACCTTGGAAGCCAAAAGTTGGAGAAAAGGTAATGAAACGAGAGCATCCACTCTCGTCCGCAGTAAACCAATTCGCTCGGGCGCCATTTGTGAGGTGGGTTTTGTCGAGGCTGAGGTAAGCTCAGTCATTCTAGAGTCGAGTAGAAGTCCCACGAACCCCACCAAATAATAACACGATTTAGTTGTTGTATTGATTTAGAATACGGCAGACACACACCCACGATACGGCTTTGGCCTGTATACCGATAGCCTTGATCGAATAGAGGGGAGAATAGGGAGGCAAGAGGAGGAATTACAGGCGCGGTAGCGTAAGAGCTGGCAGAGATGGGGCGTAGGTCCAACCGTGTACGGTACGAGTTCGGTCTTGTTTTCCCAGACGGGCAACTATCCTTTCTTACCAAGAAGCGGAGCGTTTACGGGGTACAGTTTCAAGACGGTTGCGGCTGTGTGGCTACGGGCGTAACCGATGGTAACGGATTATTCGGCGGATTATAAAAAATACGGCACCTTAATCAGGGAGCGGGGGAATGTTGCAATCCTCGGCTATAATGTGGCCATGCGCAATGCCACGCATACCTAAATATTGATATGGGGGGGGGGGGGGGATTCCTTACTCCCCTCAGAGTGCTTCGGACTGGAGTCCTAGCGTTTCTGAGTGGCGTATTTGAGTCCCCTTGCATTTCTTCGACACATCAATCAGGGGCGGGGGAGCATACTCCACGGCCACCCGGTATGAAGTGTCCGCGCCTAATACCATATTCTATATAATACCTTATATTGTTATTTATCAGGCCTGGATTTGGACTAGTCATGAACCAATCCCGGGGGAAATACCCGTACCTATCCATCCTTCGGGATTTGTGGAGAGAGAACCCTCCACCAATCCCGATGGAGTTTTCGAAAGGAAGGTTTGCCCTTGGCGGAGAAGGGAGTTCCATAAGCCAGGATGGCTCTTGGGGATTCTCCGCGCTTGCCGCGGGCCCCTTTGGTACCCTCTGTAGGGAAGGGAGTTGTTAACTCCATGTTACCTATAAGAGTATGATTTTTGGTGGCGTAATTCGCCTAACATACTGATATGGATATAAAGCGATGCAGAATTCTAATTGTAAATATGTCACAGGTAATGCGACGAATGAAAAATGTCAGGCATATTATTGGCATGTACTTTTATATACCTGACTTGCGGGTATGTGTGCTTGTTCGCTGCTGGCTTTGGTATGCTATGTGCGGGTGGTTGTTCACTGTGCGTGGTGATCGCGAGGCCTATGCTGTCTGCAGAAGGGAAAGGAGGTGTTATACTTATGAAGATTATTGTGACGTGGAATTTTGTTACGTTACAAATTGTACCAAAAATGCCAGCGTAGTACCTATGTACTTTTGACTGCCGGAATGTACCAAAAGATGTACAATTGTACCATCTTTTCCATCACTGATAGGGAGCTAAACATGTTTTGCAAGTCCTCCTTCCTGAAAGGGAATACCGGTGACATTGACCTCGCATGAAGCAATTTGACTTTCCATTAGGTCTTCTTGCTTTTGCAGGTTTTGTTTCAGGGTGGCTATATCACCTCCAAGGCGCCCAATATCGTCGAACGCGTTTTCCAGACGGGTTACTCTTTCGCTCAACACGCTCAGATCCTGCAGCAACTCTTGCTTCAACCTCGCGAATTTTTCCTCCAATTTCTTGCACACAAAGGCAATTTGTCTCCTCTCAGAGTCCGCAATTTGCAAGTCAGTGTATTTGGCAAAACGAGCATCCAAGGTACGAATTAGACTCGGGAATGAGTCATTGAAATGGAGTTGCTCTGGTTGCACTTTCGCCTCCAAACTCGATTTCATTATCGCAACGACACTTACTAGAGCTTACAGACATGTTTTCGATATGAGTAAAAATACCTCAGGTGAATACACGAAAATAACGGAGTAGCAGCACGATGGAAGATGGCACCGCATTTAGTAAGGTATGCTTGTGTGTTGTGATAAATACGAAAAAGCAAAAGCAAAAATTGCAGGTGCACCAGTTGGCAGACTTCTTCACAAATAATGATTCGGATTGGCAGAGCGCAAGATTTTATAGGTTAGGTTAGTTTCAAGTGGCTGCCGCAGAGGCACACCTAGGCCAGTATTAAAAGGCCCGTGGTGATACCACCAACATTAGGAAAGTCAGTTCCGGGACCTTCCCTTCAAACATTCTCGGAGTGCTCATAACTGAGGAGTCCGATATGAGTCCTAAATATGTAAAAAATACCTTTTATGACTCCGATTTGATGAAAATTATGAGCCTTATGCCGAGAGTGTTCATTTAACAAAGCAGCTTTGGAACAAATATTCATATTTTGTTAGTGAAAATTTTTTATTTCAATTAAATTTCAAGCATTCAATTCACACATCATAACCGTGCGAACTGTTCCTGCTATAAAAACATCGTTCTGGACTTCGTTGTTGAAGATATTTCCTGGCCTCATAAGTATACCTACATACCTATAAGTGTTTCTCGGTGTTTTTAATGCATTTTTACGTTTTTGCAGATCATGGCTCATTATTCCACATTTGAAGGACTTTCCCCACAGATATTTAATCGACTTTCCCCACAAATTTCTAATGGACTTTCCCCACAAATATCCAATTGAATTTTCCCACAAATATCTAATGCCATGTATGCTTCCCCAATTCCAGCCTGCCTCCCCTCCTCCTCTCCCCCGTTCAATGCCGCAAAGTCGCCATTCTTCCCAAAAAGTGCAGTAGATACTCGTATATGACTTTTGTACGAGTCATAAATGCATCCGAAAAGGAGTCATATTAGACTCCCATTTAGGCTCTATATGAGCCATTTCTGAGGCCAATAAGAGTCATATATGACTCCTATTCAAGCTCATACAATATATGAAATTTAGCTCATATCGGACGACCATTGCAGGAAGGGAAATACATTCATTTCGGAGTCATAAATGAGCTCATAAAGAGCGTAAACGCTCCTATTTAGGACTCTTTTCTGACTCATTTCTGACTCCAATTGTTTGCTGGGTTGCCATATGGAAAATCCCTGTATTATCGCGATTCTCTACATAGCAGAATCCCGGGACTGACGCTCCTAAACCGACACCGTTGCTCGTCCTCGAACCATTTAGATGACTTGATGAAGGCCATCAAGTCCTTTATCTCCAGCTCTGTGACCTGGGGTAGGCTAACCAGGAAGGGCACTCCCAAAAAGCGCATTTTCGCGCAACTTAAAGCCGGGCAGTTGCAGATAAGGTGATCCACAGTTTCCTCCTCCTCGTAATTTTTGCAACTCCTACAGCATCGTCGGTAGGGCACACCTAGTCTTTTCTGCGTGCCTACCAATAAGGCAGTGCCCAGTTAATACACCTATTAATATGGAGATTTCCTTCTCTTCTCCTCCAACTCTGCCGTCTAACTTCGATCCGTCGGTATACATGGAAGTGCCGCCATGAGTGGCGGGACTCCAATCCGTCCTCTCCCATTCTTCCCTGCTGGGAATGTTTATTTTAAAACCGCTATCTCCGACTGTTGTAGTCGCACAACGATCTGTGCTCAGAATCCCAAAATAGTGGCGTGTCCAGTAGTGCTTTCGCCCCAGCCGGACTTTTCCCTTAGACGCAGAGCCGATGCTGCTGATACCTGGTGCCCTTCCAGATCGAGTGGCAAAATGCCAAGAATGGCCTGGTGTGCTTCGTTGGTCGTTGTTCTTAACGCACCGCTTGTACAGATCATACAAGATCTGTGTACTTTACCTAGCAGATTAAGGTTTGTTGCTTTGCTCAGCGCAGGCCACCATTCCACAACTCCATAGAGCATGATTGGTCGAATGATTGCAGTGTATTTGCATATATTGGGGCTGAGCCCCCATTTTTTTGCAATGGCTCTTTTGCACGTGTAGAGTGCAATACGCGCTTTCTTCTGGCGCTGAAGAACATTCTCCTTCCAAGTTAGTTTCCTATCCAGAACTGTGCCTAGGAACCACAAGTTCAGGCGTTCGCCATTCAGTTTTGGTAGGTTTAACGGTGTTATCTTATAGAGGTTGGTGAAAAGTACCAGTTCAACTTTCCCGGGTTGATGTTCAGTCCGCAGTGCGCGCACCATGAGGAAACGTATCGCAGTGCGAATTGCACAGGGTTTGTGGGAATTTGCCCTATATACAATAGCTAAATCGTTTGCATATGCCACTACCAAGTAAGGAAGTCTAAGTTAGGGTGAACCGAACATTAAATACCCAGCGGTAATTTTCAGAACGGGATAACAATGATATAGGGGATAGGAGGATTTACCTAAAGTTTTCACTATCTTAGCTATTTACCTTACCGAATTATGTCAATTTATTTGATTTTCGAAATTTTCCATATCGAAAGTGGGACTGGTCGGAAAGCGATTTCGTCCAATCGCATCTGGTATGCTCCCTATTATGCTAGTATACCTTGTACTAATTTCATCGTTCTACCGTAATCAGTTTAAAAGTTATGACCCGTGAAATTTTCAAATATGCCTCCCTGAAAAGTGGGCGATGCCACGCCTACTTTTAAAAATTCATCAAAAAATCATAATAGAATGACGAGGGGGTTCATCCTACCAAACTATGTATATCATTTTAGCCATCTCCGTTACCGAATTATGTGATTTTCGAAATTTTCGATATCGAAAGTGGGCGTGGTGAGAGCGATTTTTTCCAGTTTCATCGCGTATACTCCCAACGATACTAGTTTGCTTTGTGCCAAATTTCATCGTTCTACCCTAATCAGTTTAAAAGTTACGACCAGCCCCCTTTAGAAAATTTGTCAAAAAATCATTATATAATGAACAGGGGGATTCACCTATAAAATTATATCATTTTACCCATTTCCGTTACCGAATTATGTCAATTTATGTGATTTTAGAAATTTTCGATATCGGAAGTGGGCGTGGTTGGAGGGCGATTTTATCCAATTTTATCAGGTATATTCCCAACGCTACTAGTATGCTTTGTGCCAAACTCCATCGTTCTATCGTTATCAGTTTAAAAGATGCGACCAGTAAAATTTTCAAAAATGCCCCCCTTAAAAGTGGGCTGTGCCACGCCCACTATGTATGTATGTATGTATGTTAAAGTGGCTGCCTCCGCAGTCCACGCGGAGGCTCACGTGGGCCTTAGTTTGGTCCGTTGTGATACCACGAAAAGGAGCCCTAATTTCCCTTTCTGTAGATCGACCTGACCCAGCAGAAAGGTCGCATCCCCCAAAAAGTTTTGTAAGAAACCTTCTGACATACGACCTCTCCGCTGGGACGGGTCGAGGCAGGAGGCCCCAAAAACACATAAAAACCTTGAAGGGATCCGTCCGCCCGTCACCCCCATGCAAAGTGCAACGTATACGTTGCAACTCTATATGGTGATGACAGACAGACGGATCCCCCAAGGTTCGATGTGTTTAGGGCCGGAGTTCATACACCCATGAAGCTAAACTAGCGTGTTTGTCTGATGTAGCGCAGAATATCATCTATATTTGCAGATTCTAGCTCCGCGAGGCATCCAAAGGAGTGTTTGCGGAGACATCGGTACCTGGTTTTCGACAGAGCGGGACAGTGGCATAGATAGTGTTCTACACTTTCTATCTCCTCCTCGTCCCTGCAGCTGCGGCAGAAGTCATTTGTATAGAGGCCCATGAGAGCGCCATGGGTTCCCATAAGACAGTGTCCTGTAAGAAGGCCCACTAGTGGGCTAATGAATAGGCGATTCAGATGAATTACCGATTGCGACCTTTTTTCGTTAAGTTTGGGCCAAATTTGCCTGGACGTTCTGCAAGTCGGCTCCATGGCCCATCTTGCGTCGGCTTGTGCATGTATTTAGAGGGGGGCTCACCCAGCTGCCGGAGGTGATTGTATGTAGACAGGTGCCCTTCCTTGCTAGCTCATCGGCAGCGCAGTTACCCGATACAAAACTATGGCCTGGGACCCATATTATACTCAGGCTGCACTTATCGGATAGCTTATTTAGAGCTTCCCTGCACTTAATCGCCACTAGTGACGACGTCTTACTACTTTGCAGGGATTTTATGGCAGCTTGGCTGTCGGAAAAAATGGAGATAGAGTTAGTCACTGGCAGGTTAGTCAGATAGCGAGCAGCTTCCCAGATAGCTTTAAGCTCAGCCTGAAAGACACTGCAGTGGTCTGGAAGGCGTAAGCTCACTGCCGACTTTGTTGTCTAGTTTAGAGCCGTCCGTGAAAACGGAGATTTCTTGACTTCCCGGTTCCACGCAATTTTTCCACTCGCTTCTCTCTGGGATCCACGTTTCGAACTTGTTATCCCAGCAAGGCCGTGGTATTGCGTAGTCCAGCTTTAAGTAAGAGTTGGGGAGTTGCTTTAGGATTTGGGTATGCCCAAACCTGCAATCCCTCCAGGGTTCTAGTGCGTTGAGCCTAGCTGCGTTGCAACTGGCAGTAAATTTCCCATACAGGTCAGTGGGAAGAAGAAAAAGTATGGTTTCAAGAGCCTTGGTGGGAGTGGAGGGGAGGGCACCGCTAATAAGCATTGCTGCCATCCGTTGCACCTTTGTGGCTTTGGTTTTGTTAGAACCGATCTCGAGAGCCGGCCACCATATGGTGACGGCGTAGAATAGTATAGGTCGCACCACTGCCGTGTAGATCCAGTGGACAATGTGGGGCTGAAGACCCCACTTTTTTCCGATTGCCGACCTACAGGCGTAGAGCGCCATTGTGGCTTTCCTGGAGCGTTCCTCCATATTACGCCTCCAGTCCAGCCTTTTGTCAAGAATTACGCCAAGGTATTTAACCTCGGTAGAGAGTTTGATCACCCTCCCATTCAGCGATGGGGCGGTGAAATCTGGTATATTGCGTCTGCGGGTGAAGAGCACCATCTCAGTTTTTTCACTGCTGATGCTTAGTCCACATTCCTCAGACCAGGTTTTTGTTAGATTCAGCGCATTTTGCAAGAGTTCGCTAAGCACCGAAGGATGCTTGCCAGTAGCCGTCAGGGCTATGTCGTCTGCATAGGCAATGATCTGGCAGCCGGTGTGCTTTAGTCTAGATAAAAGAGTGTTCACCGTCAGGTTCCAAAGTAGAGGAGAGAGAACACCCCCTTGGGGGGTTCCTCTGTTGGCATACCTTGTAAGTGAAGAATTGCCCATTTCGGAAATAATGGTTCTTCTTTGGAGAAGGAGTTCAACGAACTCCACTAGAGGCTCTTCCACTCCCAGCAAACGCATGGAGCTCGTTACCGCTGTTGGAAGAACGTTGTTAAAAGCCCCTTCTATGTCAAGAAAAATGCCGAGCGTAAACTCCTTGAAGGCAAGTCCCTTCTCTATCCCAGAGGTGATAGCGTGTAGAGCCGTCTCTACGGACTTGCCCTTGGAGTAGGCATGCTGGCTGTTGGAGATTAGTCCTTCATTTGCCGTTCGCCTAATGTAGGCATCTAGCAATCTTTCTAGAATTTTTAGGAGGAAAGAGGTCAGACTTATAGGTCTGAGATCCTTTGGGTTATTGCAGGATGTCCTGACTCCTTTCGGTATAAAGACTACCTTTGCCTTGGTCCATTCCGTGGGGATATAGGCCAGGTTGAGGCATGCCTTGTAGATTTGAGTTAGCAGCGGACTAATAAGATCGCTCGCTGCTTGTAGTTCGGCGGGAAATATACCATCTAGGCCTGGAGATTTGAAGGGTTTGAAGGACCTGATTGCCCAGTTAACTCCTTTTCTGCTGACTATGTGGTCCAAGGGCCTCGACGGCCTTGGGTTAGATTGCGAGTTCGAGGGTAGGTATGGTTAAGAGGTGCTGCCCGGAAAGTGGGCCGTGACCAGGGTATCCAGGATTTCGGCACTAGATGAGGCCCATTCCCCATCAGCTGTACGAATACAGCTGAGAGGAGTAGGGTTTTAGGAGAGGACCTTACGTAGGCGATTTGCCTCCGAGACTTCCTCAATATTGCTTGTGAAGTTTTTGCAGGAATCCCTTTTGGCTCTCCTGGTTAACTTCTTAAAAGATTTTAAGGCGTCCCTGTAGGGGGACCAGATCCCTGTCTGTTTTGCCTGATTAAAGAGTTTTCTGCTGTTCTTCCTTTGCTCGGAGATTTCAGGGGTCCACCAGTACGGTTTCTTTCTACCCCTTTTTTTAATCTCCGGGCAGGCTGCTATGAAGGCAGCGTTACAAGAATTGGTGACAAGATCTACTGCTTCGTCTATCTTAGACGGTGAGTCTAGCTCACCGAGAGAAGCAAACGATATGTCTGAGAGAGGCGCTTCATCAGATCTTATCGGTAGGCAAGACCTACCGTGAGAAGCGTTTTCTTGGAGGGTAGAGGACAGGATCACTTTGTAAAGGTCCCAGTCCGTACGTATCCTGTTCCTGTAAACCGCCATAGGCGGAGGTCGCAGAAGCAGATTAAAAGTTACGTACATATGGTCAGAGTAGGAGTTATCATCGGAAACTTAACATTCCTTAACTAAGTCAGAGAAAGGTCCTGAAACCAGAGTAATGTCTAGAACTTTCCTCCTATTCGAGGTGACAAAAGTTGGTTTGTCCCCAGAGTTACAGATACAGAGGTTGTTTTCTATGATAAAATCAAAAAGAGACTCACCCCTTGTATTTGTGTCGGTTGAGCCCCATGCGAGGTGGTGCGCGTTGGCGTCGGCTCCAATGACTATCGGAAGCCCCTTGAGTTGGGCCTCCTTTACCGCCTTGCTGAGCCTATCCTGTGCAGAGATGGGGCGATCGTGCGCAAAGTATGCGGACATCAGCCAGAGGGTATAGTCCTGCAGCTCGAGGCTGATACAGGTGAAGTCATCATCGCTAAAAGGAGATAGTAGAAAATAAGAAAGAGTTTTTCTGATAAGAATACATGATCTGAGTCTACCTTTTGCAGGTGGCGTCACCAGCTGGTACTCATCGGTATTCAGCCCACAGACCCTGGTACCGACGACCCATGGCTCTTGGACTAGAACGACCGCCTCCGATGTTTTGCAGAGGCGTAAGATTAGCGCAGCGGAGGCTGCCTTCGAGTGATGCAGGTTAATTTGCAGTATCCGGACCATTAGGACCGTTCTGAAAACTCAGCATCGACGTCCATCTCCCCCTGCTCCGTCCCGCCCGATGCCACCTCAACGATTGTATCGTCGAAGCCAACATCTGCCTGGTCGGATTTCAGGAGGAGGTGTTCGTCCATGCTGGTAGAGAACTGCCCTGCCAGCTCAAATACCGACAGTGTATCACTCTCGGACTCTGGAGCACTACGTGCTAGTTCGATATCGACCTCATGTACACTCGAGGTGTTGCATGGGGTCGTGAGATTTGCTGCGGTGGAGGTGGGTACACTCGAGGCGCTGCCCACCTCCTCCAAATTCATCGGAGCCGACTCGATGGAGGTAGTTGCTGCCTCAGAGTCGAGCGTAACAAGTGCACTCAAGGTGTTTCCTACCATCACATCACTCTGAAGCTCGGGCTTCAGAGATCCCTGTCTGTTTTGCCTGATTAAAGAGTTTTCTGCTGTTCTTCCTTTGCTCGGAGATTTCAGGGGTCCACCAGTACGGTTTCTTTCTACCCCTTTTTTTAATCTCCGGGCAGGCTGCTATGAAGGCAGCGTTACAAGAATTGGTGACAAGATCTACTGCTTCGTCTATCTTAGACGGTGAGTCTAGCTCACCGAGAGAAGCAAACGATATGTCTGAGAGAGGCGCTTCATCAGATCTTATCGGTAGGCAAGACCTACCGTGAGAAGCGTTTTCTTGGAGGGTAGAGGACAGGATCACTTTGTAAAGGTCCCAGTCCGTACGTATCCTGTTCCTGTAAACCGCCATAGGCGGAGGTCGCAGAAGCAGATTAAAAGTTACGTACATATGGTCAGAGTAGGAGTTATCATCGGAAACTTAACATTCCTTAACTAAGTCAGAGAAAGGTCCTGAAACCAGAGTAATGTCTAGAACTTTCCTCCTATTCGAGGTGACAAAAGTTGGTTTGTCCCCAGAGTTACAGATACAGAGGTTGTTTTCTATGATAAAATCAAAAAGAGACTCACCCCTTGTATTTGTGTCGGTTGAGCCCCATGCGAGGTGGTGCGCGTTGGCGTCGGCTCCAATGACTATCGGAAGCCCCTTGAGTTGGGCCTCCTTTACCGCCTTGCTGAGCCTATCCTGTGCAGAGATGGGGCGATCGTGCGCAAAGTATGCGGACATCAGCCAGAGGGTATAGTCCTGCAGCTCGAGGCTGATACAGGTGAAGTCATCATCGCTAAAAGGAGATAGTAGAAAATAAGAAAGAGTTTTTCTGATAAGAATACATGATCTGAGTCTACCTTTTGCAGGTGGCGTCACCAGCTGGTACTCATCGGTATTCAGCCCACAGACCCTGGTACCGACGACCCATGGCTCTTGGACTAGAACGACCGCCTCCGATGTTTTGCAGAGGCGTAAGATTAGCGCAGCGGAGGCTGCCTTCGAGTGATGCAGGTTAATTTGCAGTATCCGGACCATTAGGACCGTTCTGAAAACTCAGCATCGACGTCCATCTCCCCCTGCTCCGTCCCGCCCGATGCCACCTCAACGATTGTATCGTCGAAGCCAACATCTGCCTGGTCGGATTTCAGGAGGAGGTGTTCGTCCATGCTGGTAGAGAACTGCCCTGCCAGCTCAAATACCGACAGTGTATCACTCTCGGACTCTGGAGCACTACGTGCTAGTTCGATATCGACCTCATGTACACTCGAGGTGTTGCATGGGGTCGTGAGATTTGCTGCGGTGGAGGTGGGTACACTCGAGGCGCTGCCCACCTCCTCCAAATTCATCGGAGCCGACTCGATGGAGGTAGTTGCTGCCTCAGAGTCGAGCGTAACAAGTGCACTCAAGGTGTTTCCTACCATCACATCACTCTGAAGCTCGGGCTTCGTCTCCATCTCCTCCGGCTCCTCTCTCTGGGTACCATCCCGCTTGACTTTCAACATGATGGAGTAGAAGCCGTAGCTTAACACTCCATCACATTTAGCAAGCCAACGGAGAGACGCCTCGCTAATGACGAAACCGACATAGCGTTGCTTCTCCCTTGTCTCGCCCACGCGGACTATCCTCCAATCGCTTGAAGGTAGTCCCGGGTTGCTTTGCGCGATGGTGCCCAGAATCTCGCCAGGCTCCGCCAGCTCGTCTGGGACCCAGGCCCAAGCTCTCGGTCTGTTTGGAATTTCTTCCAAACTGACGGCATCCAGCTTAGCCCCGGGCCACAGCTCCCCTACCGAAGCTATGGCGAGTGTGTACAGACGGCAAGAGCGCTCGTCTGCGCAGGAAACTAGTTTAATCCTGCCCTGATACCAGCCGGCATCGCGGATAATGGGAGCAGCACCCGGGTTCTTGTCCATAATGTCCTTGAACTGCCTGAGAAGGCCGTTCAGGACATCCTTTCAATTGTCCGGGGTAATGTTTCCATCCGGATGGCCGCGGTTCAAAACCGCCAGCGTGATGTTGCCCTTGGCAACCTCGTTGAACGGTTTTGTTAGGGCAGGTGGAGAAGGGGCAGAGGTTATGGGCCTATGCCTTTTAGGAACGCTCGAGGCGTTTACTATCGACCGCTGCCTTTTAAGGGCTGGCCCATCCGACCCGGTTGGCGCCGTATTGGCAGGATTGGTTGCGGTGTTTGCGGTGTTACGCGATGATTTTTCCGCAATGATTTTCCTGGCCCAGGCCAGAGAGCTTTTTTGCTCTGCCGTCAGCTTATCGCTGGGAGACTTGCCCAGTCTCTCTACAATTTTGGCGGCATTGCGTAGATTCCGCTGATTGCGGACTGAGAGGGGGACTCGTTTGCTTGCCTTAGAACCCTGTAGGGGGTCAGCCGGCTTGCCACGAGTTTGTTTTGCATGGGCGGGGGCATTCACTATGTCCGTGGAGGACCCGGTGTTGGTTTCCGCCACATGCTGAGCAGAGGTGCCCGTAAGACGGGCCACCTGCGTTTGCTCTGCCGGGAGTTACTTTCCCTCAGTGGGTCTAGCTTTGCCGGCTGTTACAGGTTCGGACTTGCCCTCAGGGGGTTTGGTCCTACTGCTGCTAGCTTGCGCAGGTGGCCGAAAAGTGGTTTGAGGCCGTGCAGGCCTGATCGGTGCCACCTTAGCGGTTCCCGATTGTGGCAGGGTTTTATAAGTATTGGCCTTTTTAACGCCTGTGCCAGAGGCAGCATCTTGCATTGCAGGGCTCCGAGGCTTGGTTTTTATTCATGTGGAAAATTTATATAACTAGTTCGTAGGCTGCCTACTGAGATGAGATCGTTCGGCAGCCTGAAAGTATGTGAAAGGGGGATATGAAACGGTCGACTACGACAGAGCCCCATGCCGCAGCAAGTCACCGCTACTCCCGTAGGTGGACCGATATCCGGGAGGCTCCGTAAGAATACAGTCGGATACCCCTGACTGCAAACCATCCAATGGGCACGGAATCGCATAACGCCCTGGATTAGGGGGGGGGGGGGGCACCATTTCATCTGGGTGTGGCCCGGTTCCCACCTTGAGGCCACGTTCAAGAATCATTTCCATATGCCAGAGCTATTAAAGAGCTAAGGCACCAATGGCACTGATTTCTGAACTTAGCTAGCACTCCCCTGCGTAGGGGTTTCTGTAGTGTCTATTACCAGCCGGCACCCTCTGGGAGGGTTCAGCCCAAGGATTTCTGCCAGCCAACCACGCCCACTATAAAAAATTTATGGAAAAATTATAAGAGAATGACCAGGGGGATTCGTCTATAAAATTATATAATTTTAGCCATTTCAGCTGTCGAGATATGTCAATTTGTGTGATTTTCGAAATTTTCGATATCGAAAAAGGGGGCGTGGTTATCATCCGATTTCGCCCATTTTCAATAGCAACCTACCTAGGCCAGAAAGTAACCTGTATACAAAATTTCATGCTAATATCTCAATTTTTACCCAAGTTATCGTGTACACAGACGAACGGACGGACATGCCTTAATGAACTTCTCTTTTCAACCTAAGAACTTTCATATATGGAACTCTATATCTGTCTCGATTATTTTTGCCGTTACGTACTACCGTTATGTGAACAAAATTAATATACCCTGGTACTAGTACTAGTACGCTGGGCAAACTTTAATTTATATTCACTAGATAGCGGCACCGAACCCGTTTTTACATTTCCAACTTTTACTTATAAAGAATTGAAAAAGAGTCATTTTTTTGTTTATCATTTATTTTAATTTAAATAATTTGGGCTTAGTCCATCATTACACTCTGAAGACATCATAACTCATTTTCGGTTTTATTTAAACTTTACAGCAGCCGCGGCTGGGTGTGGGATCTAGCCAGATTTTTGGAAGGGATTGAGATATGCATAAAAAACTACGTACCCCGTTTTTCGAAGTTAGCCTCCAAAATTTAGTTATGGACTTTCGAATTTCGAAATAAGATCCTTTTAATTTTGATTTTCCTAATGCTGTATTTAAAAAAATTAAAAAAGTAAATATATGGGCGTGGTCTGCTTGACTTCCTTGTTCCATTGGTATACTTTTTTATACAACGGAATGAAGTTTTCGAAATCAGTTGACAAAATTTTGAAAAAATACGCCTTTTTTCGAAGATCTAAAATTACGTTCACGTTGAGCCATAAACTCGAGTTTATTGACAACAACAATTTGAATTAACTCAAAAAATTTCCCTTTAACTCGAGTTTATGGCCTAACGTGAACGCAGTCTAACTTTTGATTTTTGACAGATTTTAAACAAAAAGTGTATACCAATCGAACAACGAAGTCAAGCAGATCCCGCCCACATTTTTCCTTTTTAAATTTTTTAAATACAGCAATTGGAAAAGCAAAATTAAAATAATCTAATTTCGAACTTCGAAAGCCCATAACTAAATTTTGGAAGCTAAGGCCGTGTAAATTTTCACGGTAAATTCTGACAGTTATCGTGGTGAATATGAACGTCAGAATTACCCGATGACGACCAATAATGTAATGTAATGTAATGAAAACAGTGATGCATGTGCTGCTGACATTCATTTTTTCCCCATTAATTTATGTTCACATGCGTTTAACGAAAACCACGTAAATTTAAAATTTATTCATAATATTATAGTTGGGCCAAGTTTTTTATTCAAATGTTTGCTGCGTTGGAGCTTTTTTGGCCGATCAGGTTTGAAAGAAAAAACAATACAAGTTTTTACTTTTTCTTCCTATTAAATATTCAAACAACAAAAAAGAACAATATAAATAGTTAACAAATAACAACACGAAAAAATACCTGGGACAAGATAGCATTTTTCTGGTAGATCTCAATGAGATAAGAAGAACTGCGTACAAGAAATTTGCCGGACACCCTCAAAATCTTGAGTTAGGGGTCAAAAACCGGGTTTTCGTACCTTTTCACCCTTATGACCCCGTATCTTAGGTGTTTATAAACCGATTTTTGCCCGATTTCGATAGAAGAGATATAGACCTTTCTAACGATATATATATCGACGGGAAGTTAGTGGTAAAAGTGGTAGTATTTGCCCCACAAACACAATTTCTTTCGTCTTTTTTCGAGGTTGGTAACTTTGGCGCTATCCCTATGCACTATGTTATAAGAAGCCTATACAAACCTTGTGTGGTATTCAACGGCAAATTTTGTTACGAGTGCAATGCAAGTTGATTTTCTCAAAAAAGTTGAAAACTGACGAAGTTATTAAGATTTCCTTGAAAACTAAATTAAAGAAAAAAAGTTATTTTTCCATATAATTCCAAAATTTACATATAAAAAACCAAGTACCTATAGGTATATGTAAATTTTCAAATTATATAGCAAAATAATTTTTTTTTAATTTAGTTTTCATGGAAATCTTAATAATTTCGTCAGTTTTCAACTTTTTTGAGAAAATCAACTTGTATTGCACTCGTAACAAAACTTGCCGTTGAATACCAAAAAAGGTTTGTATAGGCTTCTTATAACATAGTGCATAGAATGATAAATCAACCGTACCAAGTGATGAAGATATTTTCCTCCCCGTAGTAGTTGATTCGATCGATTAGTCCAATTAGAGATCTGCTTATGCACAGATTGGTAAGAGCGGTGTTAATAGCCTCCGGACGTATATTGTTGAAAGCCCCTTCAATGTCAAGGAAGGCCACGAGACAGTAATCCTTTTCACCCTACGATTTTTCAATGATAGAAACTAAGCTGTGAATCGAAGTTTCTGTTGATTTACCCTTGGTGTAAACATGCTGCTAGCTGGAGACAAGGTTGCTATCAACAGTAGTGAAGAGGTAGTCGCTGATTATCCTCTCGAAGGTTTTGAGTGCAAAGGACGAGAGGCTGATGGGTCTGTAGTCCTTTGGCTCGTAGTGGGAGGCCTTCCCAGCCTTAGGAATAAACACTACCGTGGCGTTACAAGAGGAGCATGGAATGTAGTTGAGAGCCGGGCACGTTGTATAGAGAAATACTAGCCATTTGTCTGATGTCTCCAGCGTGTTAATGACTTGCGCGGGGATAATCCCGTCTGGTCCGGCAGTTTTAAACGGTTTAAAGCTCTTAACTGGCCGCCTTACACTTTCCTCCGTGATGGTTATGTTTACTGGTAGGCTTGTTGCAGGTGCTGACGGTGCATTATGCAAGTTACCCGGAAAATGTATGTTCAAGAGCAGCTCAAGGGTTTCCCCTGCCGTGCTGGTCCAGGATCCGTCAGGCTTCTGCAAATAGCTAATGGCTGTTTGAGTTTTCGAGAGAACTCGTCTAAGTCTCGCTGTGTCGTCGACCTTTTCGACCCCAGTGTAGAAATTCCTCCACGAAGTTCTCTTTGCCTGTCTCAGGGCTTTTTTGTAGGCCCTCAGTTTAACTTTGTGTTCGAGCCATTGAGGCTCCGTGTCGAGGTTTTTAGCCTTACTAAGTTGCTTTCTGCAGGTTTTACGGAGCGATTCCAGGTCGTAGGTCCACCAATGCGGCCTATGTTTACCGCGTGGGTTCGGCACTGGACAAGCTTGTTCTAGGGCATTTGAGAGCGCCGTGGTGTATGTCGTTACCAGGTCCTCCAGCTCCTCAACCGATGAGGGGGCTTGTGGGGGTAGTACGGGTAGGTATCTGGCTAAAATTTCATTGTGTAGCTGCCAGTTGGTATTGCGTAGATTGCGCTTCATAATAGGATATCGTCTTACTTAAATGAGAGAAAGCAACAAGTTATATTTAATAATTGCAAGTCTCAATTTATAGATGTGACTTCTGGCGTTCCACAGGGAAGTCACCTTGGTCTTCTTCTTTTTCTTTTGTTCATTAATGACCTCCCTAATGTTTTCAAGTTTTGCAAGCCCTTAATGTATGCCGATGATGTTAAACTGATTGTGCCTATCCGTGCACTAGATGATAGGGTACATCTTCAATCAGATTGGTGCAGGCTAGTTGAATGGTGCAATGTGAATGCTATGTCACTGAACTTACCTAAGTGCAAGTATATGTGCTTCACCAGAAAATCCTACCAATCATATGAGTACTCTATTTGTTGAAATCATCTATTTGTTTAAATCACATATCGAATCGTGCGTGAATAGAGCCAAAGGTACCCTGGCGTTCGTTAAACGGTGGTCTAAAGAATTTAATGACCCTTATGTTACTAAAGCTCTTTTTACTTCTTTGGTAAGGCCGTTACTGGAATTCGCTTCCATAATCTGGAACCCACAGTACCAAATTCATTGTGATAAGCTGGAGTCGGTTCAAAAACAATTTTTGATCTTTGCGTTAAGAAATTTACCATGGGACCCGTCTAGGAATCTTCCTTCCTACTGCAGTCGATTGAAACTTATACAGCTTCCTACTTTGCAAAGTCGTAGGGAAATGCTTGGAGTGTTATTTATGGTGAAACTCACAAAAGGGATAATAGATAGCCTATTCTTGCTTGGCGAACTTTTCTTTAATGTCCCCATTAGACCCTCCAGACATTTCCAACCAATTTACTTAAACATATGCAGAACCAATTTTGAGTTGCATGAACCTCTCCGAATCTTGAGTTATGATTTCGACAAGCACTGTAAGAATATTGATGTCTGCGACTCGCTGCTTTGTATTCAAAAATATCTACTTACGGTCTTAAATACGTAACGATATTAGTATTAATATATTTCCTCTTCTAGGCACAACATATCAGCTCCCTACTGAGCTTATTCTACTGAGTCCTTCCTGGCTCAAATGCCCCCTTCTGGGCACCGCGCATCAGCTCCCTACTGAGCTTATTTATCTTAATTATGCCTATAATATACTGATACTCTTTATAAACTATTATGTTAGTAAAGTTAAGTTCATGCTTTGTCTAGATTTAATTTGTAAACTGTAATCAATTGGTTGTACTTTACTTACATTTTCTGTTTACTTTTCCGTTATTATTATGTTATTATGTTGCTCTACACGAAAGTGCAAAACTATTTCTATATATGGGTGGTCGGAGAATGAGTGTTCTTCAAGAACACGCCATTTTCTCACACACTCATAAGCGCCTTCACTACAAATAGTGAGGTCTATGACCTCCCTACGGGTTTTAGTAATGAAAGTAGGCTCGCTACCCACGTAGCAAACTATCAGGTTGGTTGTTAATAGGTAGTCAAACGGAGACTCGCCCCTGGCATTGATGACCCGTACAAAAATTGTACACCAGATCTCTCACCTCCCTTTGTGGTGGAGGTTCTTCGGCGTCGTTGGGCATAAAGCGGGCTACTCACCTGCCAAGAAATGCCTCAGGAAAAAAACGAGCATATATTTCTTATACCCGGTCAAGAAATTTTGACGTTTATGGCATTTTCCATTTTATTGCAGATTATTATTATAAAAATGTATAAAACATGTGTAGCGCAGTATATATTCACCTTTGCTGTGAATCTGCACGTTTACCTCAAGAAATATATACGAGCATATTTATTTCTTGAGGTGAACCGGCGTTGCCAACTATCGAAAAGTGTGGTATTTTTTCTTATGAGCTGAGTATTGGCTCAAGAAAATTTGACGTGTGAAAACAGTTCTTGACCATTTCTTGAGCGTTTTTTTATATGGAGTTTGACATTTCTTGGCAGGTGAGTAGCCCGCTTAAAGACCGACGCCATCGTCAGGCTGGTGCTGCCGACTGTTAAACTGCCAGCGGTAATGTCACCATTGGTATAGTTAGGTAGAAGAAAGGTGTTTAGGTCAGACTTAACCAAAATACAGGTTCTGACTTTGCCCTCCTCGCTGGCTCGAATGGGCTTGAAACCCTTAGTCCCCAATCCGCAAATCCTCGAGCTGTTGACCCAGGGTTCTTGGATGAGAACCAAATCCACGTCGCCTTTAGAAATACGATTACTTAAACAGCGACGCTTCTTTAGATTTGTGCAGGTTTATCTGAAGCACCACCAACATGAGAGCGATCAGACTTCCCTGCCGTCCCCATATCATCGAAGTCTGCCCTGTCCCGAAGGCTGTCTCTCAACGACTAGTTCAGAGCAACTGCGCGATTTAGCGTAGCGGGAACCCTGCTGTCTGAAGCATTAGAGATATTGCGCTCAGGATGGGCTGCTACCACCATGACGTCGAGCAGGCTGTCTTCCATCTCCGAGTTGGCGGATAACATGCTTTCCGCGTCTGACTCCTCGATTTCCTCTTGCGGTACTTCGATTTCCGAGTCTCCCGGAGCAGCCGCTGTGCATCGCTACGGTATACGTGGATGACGATCTGGCCTACACTGCAGTGTACTAGCCCATTACACCTTTTAAAGGGCTTGAGTGCCTCCTTATACATGGTGAAGACGACTTGTCTATCAGGCTCTATCGCACCCCCGACCAGAGTGACACTCCAGTCCTGCGTCGGGAGGTACGGATTCATTATCCGCAGCATCGTGAGCATTCTCTCAGGCTCTGCAGGGATGGCAGGAATACATGCCCTTGCCCTTGGCCGAGGCAGTCGACGACCTCGATTTTTGCACCTTCGTAGACTTCACCCAGTCTTGCAGCTGCTGCCTTGTACAGTGCAACAGTTCTTGCGTCGTCGCATCCGTGACCGCCGCCGAACACCTTGGAGACGCCAAATAAACGTCGATGACAGCGTTTCCGAGTGCGTTCCGGACGTGCCGCCACTGGTCCTTGGGGAGGGCCAACCGGTCAAGAATGCCTCTAAGGATCCTGTCCTTGGTTACCTCAGCAAAGCTTGGTTTGCCCACTCCGGGGGTGTTTTGATGCCGCTTGGGATGGGGTTTTAACTCCACATCCGATCTCTGGCGTTTGAAAGGGTTTCCGTTTATCCTCGTTGGCATATAACTGCTTTGGAAATTTGGTATCAGCCCAACAAACAGTCTCTAACGTCAGAGCAATGTTCGTCTTTACGTTAAATAACTAGGGTAATTCTCTAACTATTCTCTATTCGAAGGCAACAGTAGAAAACTACAATAGAACTCGATTCGAGAGCGAGCATGTTGCACCATTTGCGAATTCACAGTAGAATCCCATTAGAGAATGACACTAGAATTCTATTCGAAAACTATAGTTTTCTCGTTTTGAGAATTATGTCCCATTTGGTTACAGAACGCTGTGATTCTCGAGTGGTTCTCGAGTCGTCCTCTAACTTTAGAGATTGGAGAATGGGGCTAGTTCTCGAATGTACCTCCAATCGAAATCTGTCTTCGTGGTTTGTTGGGAGAGATTGAGCTAACTCCACACACTTCCTGGAACTCGGCGACAGCGCACAATGGGCTGAAATCTGGAAAAAGAGGTCAAAAATCAATAACTCGAGAAAAAATATATATTTGGAAACCAGATTTTTCACCTTGCTCTGTATATACCTAATCTATGTTGTTGCCGAAAATGGGCGAAATCGGTCAATAACCACGCCCACTTTTTATATATAGTAATTTTTGAAAATACTTTTTTTATAGTTTGAGTATGCTGTTTTATAGGCCATAGAATTTTAGTTAATAAAGTGCAAATTTTAAAAAGCTAACTATTACGGTTGATTTTTAATAATTTATTTTCGTTCACATCCTCGTATGGGGGGACCATTTTGAATTTTTTTTTTAACTTTTTCAAAATTTTCAAATGATATTTTTTTTCATTTAAGATAACTCCTAAACACATTTTGAGGAAGATTTTTCCGTTTAAAGTGTGCCAACTGGAGCAGGATAGTATCGCGTTTTCAAAGTTTGCGTAGGCAGCCGCACTGATGCTGGTCACTGTTACTTGATAGAGATTTATGGGTTGACCGACCCGTAGTTGCCATCGCTGTCAGTCCCCCGGTTCACATCCTCGTATGGGGGGACCATTTTGAATTTTTTTTTAAAAATTTTCAAATGATATTTTTTTTTTCATTTAAGATAACTCCTAAACATATTTTGAAGAAGATTTTTCCATTTAAAGTGTGCCAACTGGAGCAGGATAGTATCGCGTTTTCAAAGTTTGCAATTTCCCCAAGCTTTGCCCACAACAAAAAAAAATTAAACAAACCAAAAATTAAAAAATCAGGTTAAAGTACACTCTTGCGAATCTCAAAATCTTTCGTTTAAAAAAACTTTGTTCAAATCGGATGAAAAATAAAGGCTGTAATGAATTTAGAACAGTAAATTATTGACCTTTGTGGACCGTTATCTCAGCACATACAAAAAAGCGCATATTTGCGCATTAACAGAAGAAAGTAGATACCCCAGAGAATACTTGAAAAAAAATTTAAATATCTAGCGGGGATCGGGTGGGACCGGCACTCGGCGTGGCCTCCTTATTGGAAAATTTTTAAAAATTTCTATAAATAAAGGGGAGATTTTTTATATCTGCCTTATTTTAAGCCGGAATCGGTGCAAACTAAATCAGTACGATGTCCACTAAAGGCTTGAACATAAAATGCTGATTTATTTTTACACACATATCTGTATTTCGCTATTTGCTAGCTGTATCGACTATGCGAAAAAATTATTGATATACCTGAATAGTTGTCCTTTATCTAACGAAATACTTAAGCCAAATCAAAAAAATTTTACTCAGTCCTACTTTGATGTTTCTAGATTTCAAAAATGTACTTTATTTGTCCCAATGCCAAAACCGACTTTTAGCCACTTTTTTCAAAGTCCAGCCCATTGTGCAGCCTCCCTCATATTTCTTCAGGATCCTGGCGGCCAATCGTTTTTCCAGGTACGCAGAGCGGCGAGGAGATGTCTCTTGGGAGTCCGGAGCCGTAGTTTCATCGCGGTTGCTCCCTTTGCTGACAGCCCATTTACTGCTTCTCTTTCCTTTGGATCTCTAAGGCCAGGCCGTGAGACCATTGCCACAGGCGTTGAGAGACTGGTTTTCATATCAGCGGTTGATAGAATTTCAGCATGAGCCGTTGTCCGCTTAGCTGCGTAGGCATCCGCACTGGTGCTGGTCACTGTTACTTGATAGAGATTTATGGGTTGACCGACCCGTAGTTGCCATCGCTGTCAGTCCCCCGGTTGATTTTGAAGTGGAAGTTGTCCTCCGATGTTGTGGTTTCGCTTGCTCCAGCATAGCTCTCCTCTGCTGAGGGGTGAACGAAGTTGTTGATTGATTAAAGTTTTGTTTTGTTTTTTTTTTTTCATCTTGTTCGTGCGACCCATCGCCGGACAAGGCCAGCTTAGGGTCAAGGAAATAATGAGGGGAAAGTGTGTCGTCCGCCGCGACAGAGCCCCATACCGCGTAAGACCATAGATACTCTCTGAGGCGGCCCGGTATCAGAGAGGCTCCGTTCGACTACAGCCACGATTTGCCTCCCGGCTGCAAATGTCCAATGGGCACGATATCGCATAACACCCTGGATTGGGAGGGGGAAGATCTTTGTCGTCGCTCCAGAGAGGCTAGGCTGCTCTCGTTATGTAGTGCCATGCGGATCTATGATCACAAGGGTAGCGTAGCCCTGTAGTTATCGACTTAAGTCCTCGTACCGCGGCAAGGTGTCCACCCATCACGAAGGACAGTGGCAGTTAGTGAAATAAAAATAAAAACTTTATTAATAAAAAAATTGTATGCACCAAATTGACATGTTCCACGCCCCCTACCTCCCAAGGGTCGCACATTCCAGAATTTTCGAAGATAAAAAAGTTGGGCGTCTCGGGGAAAGGAAGTCGCTTACAAAAACTTAGCTTGTTATTAGTCAACAACACCATGCCTATGGGGGCTCTCGTACTCTAAGTAATGATAGTGTGAAAAATTCGCAATATTTTGCAATTTACGGCCAAAAATAGAGTTTACGTGTTTCAGCGTTTTTATGTGTCATTTCAAAATAAAAAATTTTATATATAGTTTAGTTTTCAATTTAATAAATAGAAAAATCATATGGAGTTATTGCGTTTTGTTGTGAATCGAATTTTTAAGGGCGATACAGAATGGCTAAATTGCCAGTTTTTTACAAATAAAATATATATGTTGTTACATGGATTTCAGAAGGAGTAGTCGAGCCCCATAATATCTCAAAAAAATTAGGTGGTAATTTATTGCGTTTTGGTTTGAAGCTCCTCATATATACCCTGCAGTCAAATTCCGAACTACTCAGCAAACATACTAGTTCATTGACTAACCATTTTGTGGCATATGCATACCAGTTCATTGTTGATTAGTTTTAAAACTAGTCAATGCCAAACTACTCAGCGAAAATTCTAGTTCATTGACTATACATTTAGTGGTGTATTTATACTAGTTCATTTCTGATAAGCTTCAAACCAGTCAAGGCCAAACTACTCAGCAAGCAATATAGTTCAATGACTATACAGTTTGTGGTGTATTCATACTAGTTCACTTCTGATCACCTTTAAACCAGTCAATGTCGATCTACTCAGCAAACAATATAGTTCACTGACAATACATTTTGTAGTGTATTCATACTAGTTCATTTCTGATCACCTTTAAACCAGTCAATGTCCAACTACTCAGCAACATTATAGTTCTACGCCTAAACATTTTGTGGTGTATTCATACCAGTTAATTTCTGAATACCTTCAAACTAATCAATTCCAAACTACTCAGCAGACACCTAGCTCGTTTACTATACATTTTATGGATGTTTTTATACTAGTTCTTTGCTGATTACCCTTGAACCAATAAATGCCAATCTAATCAGAAAACATACTAGTATAAAACTATAATTTGCTGGGCGAAATCATACTAGTCACAAAAACCCTGGTTCGTACTAGTATGCAAGTATGTATGAATCTCGGGTTGAAATTATACTACACCTTTTTCAGTTTATATTCAGAAAGTTTTCTGAATATCAATTGTAATTTTCTGAATGTCAATTGTATTTTTCTGAATATCAAATGGAAATCCTGAATATGAATTGTAATTTTCTAAATATAAAGTGTTACTTTCTGAATATAAACAGATAAAGGTGTAGTCAGAAAAAGTCTAATCTATTTTAGAAAAATACTAATTAGAAAAATTCCATTTCATACTACATTATTATTATAAGGCCTTATTACACCGCAACCATTAGTACGATCTATTGTAGTACATGGTACTATGCAAACATTATTTGAAATTTTTGGTTTGCTTCTTTTTTTCTCTTGTAATTGACAGATGCTTTTTCGTGTTTGGGTAAATACAAATATGATGCTGATGTATATATGTTCTAGTATGTCAACTGCTATATTTCTTGTGCATATACACAGAAAAAAGCACTGGTACAATCAACAATCTCGTGCTGTTATCCTGAAGTTGACCAAATTTTGGTTGTTTGAACGGTATTTTTTGTTGAAGTAACTGTATTCAGATCTTTTATGCTCCCTCTAGATCTTTTATAATCCCATTTTGGCCAGGTTTGTTTGGATGTCCGGCACCCTTGGGATTGTTGCCACCTTTCGTTGGCTTGACGGAGTGTGTACTCCAAGCCAACGAAATGTGGCAACAATCCCCAAGGTGCCGGACATCCAAACAAACCTGGCCGAAATGTGATCATAAATGATCTAGAGGCATTCACGCCCTAAGAAGGAGAGAAATCTCCATATTAATAAGTGTTCTAACTGGGCACTGCCTTATTTGTAGGCACGCAGAAGGTGTGCCCTATCGACGATGCTGTAGGAGCTGCAAAGATGATGAGGAAGAGGAAACGGTGAAGTACCTCATCTGCAACTGCCCGGTCTTAAGCGGCGCGAGAACGCGCTTTTTGGGAGTTCCCTTCCTGGATAGCCTAAACCAGACCGCTGAACTGGACATAAAGGACTTGATGGCCTTCATAAAGTCATCTAAGTGGTTCGAGGAGGAGTAACGGTGTCGGTTTAGGAGTGTCAGTCCCGGGATACTACTATGTGGAAAATCCCAACAAAAATCAAAGTTGGAAGAGAAGTTCGGCAAAAGTCTCGTTAGAGGTTATGACAACCTGTTGGTATATAACCGCCATTTTTTTTTACGTTGCGGCATAAACTTGAGTATATCGACAACAACAATATAAATTGACTAACAATGCTCCTTTAACTCGAGTGTATGGCCCAGCATGAAAGCAGTCTTACTTTGACTCTTTTTGATGTAAAAATAAGACTTACTTTTATCTATATATACATATGTGGGACCGGTACTCCGCAGTGGACGACAAACTTAACCTTGAGTAACCTTAATTTACCTTACTTAAAAATACAACTCCAAAGCCCCAATTACATAAAACTTTGACAAATGCGCGCCTCGTTTTTGAGCATTTGCAAAAATTTCGCTTCGCTTTACGTTTAAAAAACTTTGAATGAAAGTGAATCCTACAAAGTTGAATGCAATTGGGCCTTCACCTATATAATCAAACTTGACGAACGCGGAATTTGAAAGGAGCCATTGCAAGTTGAATTCAATAATTAAATTAAAAATACAATAAACAACATAATTTAAAAAATATAGAAAAAAAACTTGTGTCAACTTTACCGAGAATCGAACTCAGAGCCTTTAGCTCATTTTTGGCTGTGTATGAACTAGTATATAAACTGGTATAATGCTGATGCAGAGGCTGACTAGTATACCAATTGGTATGGTGCTGATGCAGAAGAGGACAATTGCTTTTCTTTTTCTCTTGTACCTGCTTCTTTTTTACCTTGTAATTCACAGATACTTTTTCGTGTTTGGGTAAATACAAATAGTCGCTGCTTTCTAAAGAATAAACTGGTATATTGCTGATGTAGAGGCTGACTATGATACTGGTGCATAGACCGACTAGTATACCAACTGGAATGAATGTCAAATTAATGGAATAGTATGACAAGTGGTACGATCTGAATGGGCATAATGATTAGTATGTCCTGCCGCAGAGACTGAGCAGTATGTCAACTGGTAGGATTCTGATGTATATATGAACTAGTATGTCAACTGGTAATATTCTGATGCATATATGAACTAGTATGTCAAATGGTATATTTCTGATGCAAATTTGAACTAGTATGTCAACTGATATGATTATGATGCATAAGTGAACTGGTGTGTCAACTGGTATGATTCTGATGCATAAATGAACTACTATATCAACTGGGATGATTCTGACGCATATATGAACTAGTATGACAACTGGTATGATTCCGATGATTTTTTAACTAGTCTGTTAATTGGTATGATTCTGATGCATATATGAACTAGTCTGTCAACTGGTATGATTCTGATGCAAATAAGAAGTAGTCTGTCAACAGGTATGATTCTGATGCATATATGAACTAGTCTGTCAACTGGTATGATTCTGATTCAACTAGTTCGAGTTCTGTAATTTTTCCATATTAGCAACTGGTATTTTTAACACGGCGATGTCC